>MU249615.1:6113165-6411576 GCA_018977245.1 Lethenteron camtschaticum | reverse complement strand
TTGAAACTCATATTTAATTCAGAGCAAGCATCCTGCCGCACGTGAGCAGGGAGCGAGAATAGCACAGAGATAGAAGCAGCAGTGGGAGGAGGAGGAGAGGGAAACCGAGTGTGAGATATGAGAGGCGATGCTAAGCAGTGGGTACACCACACACACACACACGGCTCGCAGCGTCAAACTAAACTGCGAGTCCTATTTTTATTTGACCAGGTAAGGCCCCCCCATCGAGCTGCATAGCTCTTTGTCAGAAGCGACCTGGCCACAAATGATAGCTCAACGAAGTGGCTATCGTCACGTGGACATTCATAGCAGCCAAACGCTCTAAACGCACGTTTCTGCATATCCACAGTAGGAGATATACAAAGATCCCCCGTGTAGCCTGAACAGACTTTTGGGGAAAGTGCTGCTAGCGAACACCTATGAAGGCTATATATTCTTAGGTTTTTTCGGTAAAGTCACGTAGGTAAAAAAATTCAAATTAATAAAAGTAAAATAAAAATAAAATAAAAATCACGACGTTTCGGAGGCAACACAAGCCTCCGTCTTCAGGTGGAACAGTCACAGCACGATAGCTGTATCAAGTCACCTACGTGACTTTACCAAAAAAACTAAGAATATGAATCCTTGCAGTCATGAAAGCTTCAAATCTAGAACCTATGAAGGCTGGTAGGGCACACGAGGGGTGGGTGGCCAGCACCACGCCCGGCAGGCAGCCTTTGTCTCCTTTGTGGTGATGCTTACACACACACACCACACCAGATACTAATTTGACTCTGAGTCGACCTAGGGGAGGCCCAGGACCAGTTCAGATAATCACCACCGATGTTGGCCGTGAGCGGGAATCTAACTCGGATCACCAGCGTGCTAACCGCTACACCGCCGCTCCCCACGTTATTAGATAAAGTATACATCTGCGAACATACGTAACGGATTGCTGTCAATTCATAACAAGCATAATAAACAGCGGCAAAAACAGCTGGACTTTAACAAAGTGGCTCTAACAAAAGATCCTAGCCTTTGAGGAGTACAGGGTGCGTTCAGAGGAAGCTGGGCATTTCATTGGGTAAGCGACTTGGAGGTTCGTAACACAGAGCGTGGCAGGAGAGTGCTGTAGATGTCACCAGGAGGTGTTCGTGATGGGTGGGGATACGTGGTGCAAGTGGTGGAGGCAGGTCACCCAGACAGGTGGATGGCAACCAGGGGCCGGCGATCCGAGTTGAAGACCTAAAGTCACGTGGAGGTGGTGGTGGTTGTGAGGTCGTATGAAACATCTCGGAGGTCGGATGTCTACTTTGCAACAGCTGTCGGTTCTGGCAGAAGGAAGGAAGCGATGGCGCAGTGTGGCAGCGTCAGCAGCACTGGCAGTGAGACCTCTTCGTTTTTTGCGTTGTTTCCCCATCACTGCGAGTCAAGGACGATCTCAGCCATTTTGAGCGATTTTTGCTCTTTCCTGACAAAGGCCGGTCATCCGAAACGTTGAAACCTTAATTTCATCTCAGCGACAGTAAAGACAAAACAAAAACCGCAAATGCTTCCATCCGATGCGTTTTTCGGGCTGTACCGCGCGTTGTTCGGCACGATGTCCAACGTTCCGCTCCACGCACCGGGAGATTTAGATCTTCCGCTCCTGAAGAGCCTCCGGCCATGTGGAAGGAAACGTCGGCGTGGTGCTGAGCAAGAAGCGCTACAACTCGAGCGCACGGCACAATCGCGTGGCGAGTCGCTGCAGTAAGTAAAAAAAAAGACCTGCGATGATTTTAAAATTAACCTCTTAATCACGAGCCATCCTCCCACGTCCTTCACGCGAAAATGAGAAATCTCGGCAGACGCAAATAATAACGCGCACACGCGCGGCGACGTACAATTTAAAAAAAGTTCAAACAATTATCCCTCCCCCGTCAAGGTTATACGCACACACACGCATAATGTTAATCACCGTCTCTGTGTTGTGTGCGCACGTTTCAGTTGTGTGCCCGTTGCCTTTCAGCGCTCGCCCCGTTCACGTAATATTTCCGCAGGGCGACACGACCCGCACCCGGCCGCCCGCCCACACGCGTGCAGCGGGCAGGCAGCTCTGGAGAGACCGACTTCCATGGTGCTTCGTGACTGCGGGTTCATTGCCTTGTACATTGTCAGTGTCCTCGGCTTGCGTGCGATCACGACATCACTTCGAATGTTCACTCGCGAGTAGTTCCGTTTACGGGTCGCTCGCCTCTCATCTTTGCGGACGAATCAACGTGGACGCTTGGAGTGGCAGAGGCGGCGGCGGTGTGGTTGCTTCACGATGTTCATGCCATCGACCGAGAATCGCGTCGTTTAAAATTTACACTCTGGGGTCGTGGGCACACACCGCCCCCGCTCTTCTGCAGCTACGCCACAGAGTTATTTTAGCGTCCGCTGTGAAGCTGACGGGCGTGCTTTGCTCAGTGGTGACGATGGTGGTGATGGTGATGGTGGTGGTCATGGGACATCACATGCGAGAGAATGCACGCCGAGGAAATGCGGAGAGTGAATCGATCCGTAGATCGTTACACCGCAGTACCGCGAGACATGGCGGCGGCTTGGGGAAACCTTTACCCAACAGTGGATTGCCCACGGCTGATGTTCATGATGACATCGGTGTTACTGCTGCTGATAAATAAATGATGATGTAATGCCGTTGGTCCTGCTGATGAACATATGATCATGATGTAGTGGTTAGATACAGAGATTATGATTTGATGATGATTATGAATAGAATTATGATGTTCATAATTATTATTACGGCAAATGCTGCTGCGGCTGATGATGATGGAAAGTGCATATTGCTACAGCTACTGCAGCTACTAATCATGCCAACAATGGCCACAACCAACTCCACACATCAATCCCCGACCGTCACCACCACCATCATCACCGTACATCGTACACCACTCACTCCCCATGAATCACCACCACCACCACCAGCGCAGTTTGCATCCTCCTCCGCTCCTCTCGCCCAGTGCCAGGGATTCATTTCAGCCGGCGTCCATCCGGCTTTGCAACCCGACTCCCGCTCCAGGGCAAGCACCGCATCCATCTCTCCCGCGGTGGCCGCGGCTACTCCAAGGACGCGTCAACCGCTCCGATCGACGCAGCGACCCGGCAAGCATTCCCCGCACCCGGCAACTCCAAATCCATCGTACTTCTCGCTCCGGGCGGGTGGGGGAAATGAAATCCGCGCCCCGCGTCGCCGCGACCACCGTCACCGTCACTGTATGGACATGTATGGCCAGTTGAAGCTGCTTCCCGACAGCAGCATGTCGCGAATGAGCGTCTCGATGGGCGTCTTGCCGACGAGCCGTACGAAGAAGAGCTGCTCGATGACTGCGGAGGAGACGGTGCGCAGCGAGGGCAGGCGCAGCAGCAGCTTGCCGAAGCGCGTCGGCTGGCTGGGGTACTGCGTGCGCACGTACTCCTCGAGCGCGCACTGAGACTTCTCCTGCAGAGACTCGACGTGCGCCGGGTCCGAGAGGCCGCACGCGTCTGCCGGGGGGGGGGGAGGGGCGGGGACGGACAGAGAGAGATTTAATTCTAGATTTGAAGCTTTCGTGACTGCAAGGATTCATATTCTTAGGTTTGTTTTCGGTAAAGTCACGTAGGTAAAAAATTTAAATTTATATTCATAAAAGTAAAATAAAAATTATTTTTATTGTACTTTCATGAATTTTAATTTTAAATTAATAAAAGTAAAATAAAAATTATTTTTATTTTATTTTTATGAATTTTAATTTTAAATTAATAAAAGTAAAATAAAAATTATTTTATTTTACTTTTATGAATTTACATTTTTTTACCTATGTGACTTTACCGAAAAAAACCTAAGAATATAGAGATTTTATCGTAACTGTTCTAACACGTAGGCTTTCGCGGCCCATGTCATCCATTTGACAGCGTTTTTTTTGGGGGTTAGAGCGTGTAAATGTATCACCTTACTAATTGTCTGTGTCGGGTGGTGGCGGGTTTAAAGACACACGGAGAACGGCCCGCGGAAGGAGACATTGGAGAGCTCCCGCCGAGATCCCCTCAAGTGACCTCAGCTCCAAGCGCAGCAGGGAGCAACGCGGGAGCTGGTCACCATCGATTTTTACCCAGACGCCAGACACACAGAGACCTGCGCGGAGGCCGATAGACTACGCCGAGACCTAGAGACCCACAGACCAACTTAGAGACCCATAGCCTCAGACAGAGTTGTGATCAGAGGTCGCAACCGGGTACCCGATACCCGTACCCTACCCGATACCCCTACCCGTACCCGGGTACGGGTACCCGTTTGCGACCCTGGTGCGGCCGGGTACGGGTAGACCGTGAGTCACTGGTGAGTAACTGTTTGTCACTCATTTCCCAACGTCTTGTCTCTACTCACAATTCAAGTTCCTAGAATCAACCCACCCGCACCTGCAACATGGCCTCATCCCAGAGGTTGCAATCAGGTACCCGATACCCGGCCGGGTACGGGTACGGCCGGGTATGCGGGTACCCGTTTGCGACCCTGGTGCGGCCGGGTACGGGTAGACCGTGAGTCACTGGTGAGTAACTGTTTGTCACTCATTTCCCAACGTCTTGTCTCTTCTCACAATTCAAGTTCCTAGAATCAACCCACCCGCGCCTGCAACATGGCTTCATCCCAGAGGTCGCAATCAGGTACCCAATACCCGTACCCTACCTGTACCCGGCCGGGTACGGATAGGGTACGGGTACGGCCGGGTACGGGTACGGGTACCCGTTTGCGACCCTGGTGCGGCCGGGTACGGGTAAGCAATCAAAACCCGTTTGCGACCTCTGGTTGTGATTAATACCGGGTTCTCCAGCGTTGCCACCTTTGTCTCTCCAGTGCTGACGTTTACACGTCGAACAAGATGCATTTTTAAGGCTGAGTCAACCTACAGATGGCCCGGGACCAGTTCTGAAATCGCTTGCCCGCTGGTGGTAGCCGTTGCCGGGAATCAAACTCAATTATAACGCGGTGCGCTAACCGCTGCGCCACCGCTCCTCACATACGTACACGCATTCTCCCTCTCACAAACACACGTTCTTGCTCTCACACACATGCACTGTCTCCCACAGCCAAAGACAAAGATCCCCCCGTATAGCCTTAACAGGCTGTTGGGGCAAGTGCTGTTAGCGAGCACCTATGAAGGCCGGCACGGCGCACGAGGGGGTGGGTGACCAGCACCCGCTACTCATTTTGAGGCTGAGTCGACCTAGCCGAGGCCCATGACCGGTTCAGATAATCGCCACTGGTGTTGGCCGTGAGCGTGTCGCTGGGGTACGCGGCCCAGGACACTAACCACCGCCCCCCCCCCCACACTCTGTCCCACGCACACACGCACGCAGATGCATCTTTCTCTCTCTCTCACACACACACAGAGGATCCATTCTCTCGCACACAAACACAATAAAGCACCCTTTGCACGTTCAAGCCGGTCAATAGAATCTCCCCCCCCCAACACAACCACCACCGCCGTTTAGTCGTCGCTGTTCCACAGCTCCGATCCATCGATCGTTTAAGCGACCGCCCACACTCGTTGTGTGTTCATGTGTTCATTCATCCAACTGCCTGTCCGCACCACTCCCAACCCACAAGCACGTCAGCACTTGGCTCACGCCGCTTGTAAACTCACACCACCACCACAAATACACTCATACCAACACCACCACCACCACAAATACACTCACACCACCACCACAAATACACTCACACCACCACCACCAATACACTCACACCACCACCACCACCACCACAAATACACTCACACCACCACCACCAATACACTCACACCACCACCACCAATACACTCACACCAACACCTCCACCAATACACTCACACCAACACCGCCACCAATACACTCATACCAACACCACCACCAATACACTCACACCAACACCACCACCATACACTCACACCACCACCACCAATACACTCACACCACCACCAATACACTCACATACCACCACCACAAATACACTCACACCAACACCACCACAAATACACTCACACCAACACCACCAATACACTCACACCACCACCACAAATACACTCACACCAACACCACCACCAATACACTCACACCAACACCACCACCAATACACTCACACCACCACCACCACAGGGACAAGTGTTGTTAGCAAGCACCTACGAAGGCTGACACGGTACATGTGGTGGGTAGTCAGCACTACACCCGGCCGCCTTTGTCTCCCCTGTGCTGAAGCACCACAACAGGTACTCGTTTAGGGCCAAGACTGAAACAGACATCACTCGTCACCGAGTTCACAGCTGAGTGTGCTCACCATTGCGGCAACCACTCCCCACGCAGAGACATAAACAAAGCCAAAGCACCACAGAAATATATAATCTTATAGACCATCGAGACAAGTGCTGTCAGCGAGCGCCTATTAAGTACGACCTGTACAATAAACAAACTAAATAAAAGATAAAATAAATCCTAAAAATTATTGAAATAATAATAGAAAAATAAAAATTATTTTACGCTGCCAAGCTTGTTGGTGCTCATTCGGACGCTGTCTTTCCGACAGCCCTGTTCTCCACCTGAGGACGCTGCTTGCGTTGTGGCCGAAACGTCGTGAGAATTGTATTTTATTATGTTTTATTTTGATTATTTCCCTACTACGTAACTTTACCGAAAGAACCAAGAATAGGCGTATCGAGCAGCCCCCCCGGCGCGAGCTCACCGGACGTGAAGAGCACGATGGCTTTGAGGCAGCTGTACTCGGCCGAGTCGACGTGCAGCGCCTTGAGCTTCTCCACCTGCTCCTGGAAGATGCGGATGTGGTCCATGAAGGCCACCACGCGCTCGGCGGACATGGGCGACGCGTGGAGCCCAGCGGCGGCGAGCAGTGGCGCCACGTGTAGCGGCATGGCGCACTGCGCCGCGTTCAGCACGAACAGCTCGCTCCACACGAGCCGTAGCAGCGCCACCTGTCCCTACCTGACGGCCGGGGTCACGCGCGGGGGAGAGGGGGGCAGTGGGGTCAGGGCCAGGCGAAGTGGGGAGCGGGTGGCAGGGACGCAGATGACCTGGACACCATCTCATTGATTTGGAGTCTATAAAACTGGCGTAGAACTCTGGTTCTCAACTCTGGTTCCCAGCCTGATGGAGAACTCTGATTCTCGACCTGTGGCACGGTGGATCGCTAGGGGCCCCGCAAGGCACGTGGGAAGTGCTCCGTAGAAACGCAGCAGATACCAATGTTGTTCATCGCACAGCTATTTGGGTTCGTAGATAATATTCGTGAAAAAGCATCATTTTTGCGCCTGGTGCAGAGTCGTTTTGATTCTGAATGAAACATGTTACAGGTGCGTGGTCATCCGCTAACAATTGTTGGGGGTTGACAGTGGCCCGCAGTGCAGAAAGGTCGGGAACCACTGCCCTAGAGACTATGAGTTATCTCGGCACGCCGTTACAATCTGGAGAATTCAATGCGGTATGGAGGCACTTTGTGGAGAGGCTGGAGACCCCTCCCCCCTGGCAATCGATGCGGAGACCCCCGTGAACAACCTCCCGAAAACTCCGTCGGGCGCGACCCGATCCGCACAAACTCTAAACTAAACTATAAACTATTTACATTTTTGACTGAAAGCTTTCGTGACTGCAGGAATTCATATTCTTTGGGTCTTTCGGTAAAGCCATGTAGATAGAAAAAAAATTATCACGACGTTTCGAGGCAGCTCTCTTGCTATATTTGTGTCACCTGATGACGATTGTTTGTGTTGCGATCGAAACGTCGTGATAATTTTATTATAATTTTTTCTATCTACGTGGCTTTACCAAAAACCCAAAGAATATAACTATTTTTTATTTGTACCAGGTAAGGGCCCACTGAGCTATGTAGCTCTTTTTCAGAAGTGACCTGGCCACAAATGATAGCTCAACAGAGTGGCTCATCACGTCGAAATGTCCAGCAGCAGCTGATTACTTTAAACGCATGTCTCTAAACGTGGAGGGAAAATCGGAGGACTTGAAGAAAAATTCACGCGACCACGGCTAGACAAGAGAAACACGCAAACTCCAAATATACAGGAGGCGTCGGGGGGTCTGGATCGAAGCCACGACCTCCTGTACACCAGGCGAGGAGTTAACATCTCTAGATTTAAAGCTTTCGTGACTGCAAGATTCATACTCTTAGTTCTTTCGGTAAAGTCACGTAGGTAAAAAAGTGAAATAAAAATTAATAAAAAAAATGTATTATTTTTTTTTATTTATTTCATTTTTTACCTACATGACTTTACCGAAATAACTAACAGTATACTAATAGGGTTTTCCCCTTTTTTTCTGGCAACAAAACTGACACCTTTTGCAAGGAATCATGCTTACATTAACCACAATACTTGCAGTCAAATGCAAACAAAAAACAATACTCTAATAATTTATGCATTGTCTTTGAAACTGACTGGTCCACACCAGAGACAGCTTTATTTGGAGCCTAGTCTCATATGGCGTTCGACCAGATGACGCCAAAAGGCGCACAGTTCAAAGACAACGTACTACCAGAGTAATGAGAGCTCGGGGTGAGCAGCATTGTCAAAGACAATGCATAAATTATCAGATTATTGTTTTTTGTTTGCATTTGACTGCAAGTATTGTGGTTAATGTAAGCGTGATTCCTTGCAAAAAGTATCAGTTTTGTTGCCAGAAAAAAGGGGAAAACCCCTATTAGTATATTTGGTACTGGCAAAGGAATCCCATGATGATGAACTAAGAGTATAGTTAACGTCTGCCCCCACGGTGGCGATATCGAAGCCCCCGCCCCCCGCTGACCTGTAGTTCGGGGAAGAAGGGAATGTTCCGGGCCCACTCGACGGCGCTGAAGAGGAGCCGTGCGGCGAGCTCGCAGATGTTCTCGATGCCCATCAGGTTGTTGGGCTGCATGCACTGGCTGCCGTAGCGTGACGTGGGGTAGGGCTCGGCGCGCAGCAGCAGCGACACGTAGCCCGACAGTACGAGGCGGCGTGGCCCCCGCCGCCGTTCAGCAGGGGGTCCCCGCCGTTGGGCTGCAGCGCGTACGCGCCGCCCGGAGCCGCCGGGTGCTGCATCGACGAAGGCATGCGTCCCGTTGCACCGCTGCGTTGGGAAATTTTTGGGGGGTGAGAAGAGAGGGGGTCAGAGGTGGAAACGCGTGTAAGGGCAGTGTCCTTCACTCAGAGGAAGAGGTCACTTTCGCCGAAGAGACATCGTCAGCGTGATGGCCATCACGCCGTTTGAAAGCATTGAGGTTTGACAGCCACGATGATGGGGGGGTGGGTGGGTGGGGGGCGGGTTGTTTTCACGTTCGCGTATTGTCGGGGGCTGCACGTCAGGGGGCCGCAGTGAAGGCCGCCAGTGGCCGGCGGGCCTTGCGGCGAGGGACACCGGTGTGCAGTTGTTACCCCGGTGTGCAGTAATTATCCCGGTGTGCAGTAGTTACCCCGGGTGCAGAAGTTACCCCGGTGTGCAGAAGTTACCCCGGTTCACGTCGGGGATGCGTTCGTGAAAGGCGCGAAGACGAACGTTGGAACGACGTAGACACCGAAGCGATTTGCCGGTGAGGCGGCAGAGGTCGCAAACGGGTTTTGATTCCTTACCCGTACCCGCCGCACCAGGGTCATAAACGGGTACCCGTACCCGGCCGGGTACGGGTACAGGTACGGGTATCGGGTACCTGATTGCGACCTCTGGGATGAAGCCATGTTGCAGGCGCGGGTGGGTTGATTCTAGGAACTTGAATTGTGAGAAGAAACAAGACGTTGGGAAATGAGTGACAAACGGTGACTCACCAGTGACTCACGGTCTACCGTACCCGTACCCGGCCGTACCAGGGTCGCAAACGGGTACCCGTACCCGGCCGGGTACGGGTAGCCGGGTATCGGGTAGGGTACGGGTATCGGGTACCCGGTTGCGACTCTGCTAGGCGGTGTTGGGGACGAAGGCTGAGAGGTGATGGATACGAGAGACGAACGGACGACGCCGTCGATGATGTCAAGCGTTGGGGCCTTGAGGCGACGCCTCAATTAAGTGGCGACGTGTTTGCGAAACGACGTGAATTGGGAGGGAGATGTCAATCGGGGTATTACTGAACCACAGACAAGTCACTCATCGTGACAAATGTACCGTGCCACCCTGTCTGGGTTTGACAGTCCAGAAATAGGCACCTGAGTCCTGGTGGCAGGAATTTTTACCGAGATCTTCTCGACAGACCTGTTTTCACCTGAGGACGGCTGCTTGCGTTGTGGCCGAAACGTCGTGAGAATTGTTTTATTATGTTTTATTTGTATTATTTTATTATTTCCATTCTACGTGACTTTACCGAAAGAACCAAGAAGACGAGATCTGTGGTTGAACTTTATTACGTGTCGGTAAAGCTGCAGTTTATATTTGGATATAGACTGAGAAACATCGCCGGCTAAAAAAAGTCTGGGTTTTGGCTGTGCAAAAATGTGAAACGGGGGGGGGGGGGGCATTCTCATGTAAATGTCTTCACTAATTGCGGTAAAAGACTGAATGTCGAGTTTGCAAGCCAGAATATCCCAGGTGTCCAATGACGGCAAATACATAACGACCACGTACACAGTTTAACATCTATAACTTAAAACATGCTCGCATTTATATAGCTGTCAACTCGTACAATTTACCCGTTTTCTTTTACAGGGAAATTGAGTTTTCAGGTCATACGGCGTACAGCCGTTTTCAATACGGGCAATTTTTTTCTATTTGTTTGCGTTTCTCCCTTGTGGTGGGACTTTGTCGGATGAACGTTGATATTTCTAAGGGGCACGGGTTGACCAATAAAGGTCTGAATTGGTCCGTGATAAGATACGCACTGATAAGGGGTTGACGGGTATGAATACATAACGACCTCGTACACAGTTCAACATCTATAACTTAATATGTGCACGCATTTATAAGACGAACATGGCAACCAGTGGACCGACACACATTGTCAAATTACCCCGTTCATTGTCCTATCAGTGTTGTGTTCCTTCTCAGTAACTGAATCTAGGCGTGCGTTGCGTTGATCGATTTTAATTATCGACTGTTATCTTCCCGTCGCCGTGTTTTTATTAATTCAGCTTCGTGTTCTTGTTTCTTTCGGTAAAGTCACGTAGAATGGAAATAATAAAATACTAAAAATAAAACATAATAATACAATTCTCACGACGTTTCGGCCACAACGCAAGCAGCCGTCCTCAGGTGGAGAACAGGTCTGTTGGGAAGACTTCTTCACCTGAGGACGGCTGCTTGCATTGTGGCCGAAACGTCGTGAGAATTATTTTATTATGTTTTATTTTTATTATTTTATTATTTCCATTCTACGTGACTTTACCGAAAGAACCAAGCAGATGAATCCCTGCAGTCACGAAACCTTCAAATCGAAATTCAGCTTCGTGTTGTTGCACTTTAGCAATCATGCACCGTCGTACACTCAGCTTAAGTTACATTGCGTTCTGTTGCGCCACAAACGAATAACATTATACGACGGTACAATCAGTTTGGTCACAGGCCCCCTCACCCCCCGAGCATAGAACCTCCCCGTTTACCCGGGGGGGGGGGGGTCCAAGCCGGCCTTGGTTGTGCCCGGGTCGCCGAGGCGAGAGAGGGGAGCCCCGAATGGGCTGGTGGGAGAGGGATGGGTCTGGTCTCCCAGCCGTCTCATAATTAAGTTTTTTAATAGCTCGCTAACGAGCAACTATGTTTGCAACAACAACAACAAACCACGCGCAACAGAGTGGCTTTGTTTTAAGAACGGGAAGTCGCGCAACGTTGGAGTGTTCACTCACAAGCTGTGTAGTGCCTCTGTGTATCAAGGTGCCCATCAATGAGTGGAAGGAAACATTTGACAAATGTTGATGATCAGTTTTGATTAGTTTAAAACGTAGGCTTTCACGACCAATATTATTCATAATAAACGTTGTTGGGTTTAGATCGCCTTATTTATAAATGTGTCGTAACCCTCCACCACCCGACACGGCCAATCAGCAAAAAAGTGTCACGTTGACAAAAGATAAATAGTTCACTGCTTTAGCCCACCGGTGTGTTGAAGCGTGAAACCACAACATTTATTAATTGGCATTGCAGGGTTTGTCACGATATATCGACGCGACCATATCTCGTTGCAAAATAAATCATCGGTATTCCTTCACATTGACCGTTTTGCAAATTGTCATGATTTAGTGATTACGTAACATATTTCTTCAATGTTTTATTTCCTGACAAGAAAACAACTTTCACTGAACAAATTCTATAATTCTAGCTGTAAATCAATCACTAGTTTCCATTCAATGTATCCTTTGGCAAAATGGTTTGGCAGAAGTAATTGACGGGCATTGCGGTTACGTTTGATCCTCGCTCCGTGTAATCCCGACTGGACGATTTCCAGGTAATTTTTTTGTTGAACTAAAAAAAACTTAAACCATGACTTATAGATTTGAGGCTTTCGTGACTGCAAGGATTCATATTCTTAGGTTTTTTCGGTAAAGTCACGTAGGTAAAAAATAAATTAATAAAAAGTAAAATGAAAATAAAATAAAAATCACGACGTTTTGGAGGCAACACAAGCTTCTGTCTTCAGGTGGAACAGTTACAGCACGATAGCTCACTTGATACAGCAATCGTGCTGTGACTGTTCCACCTGAAGACGGAAGCTTGTGTTGCCTCCGAAACGTCGTGATTTTTATTTTATATTTATTTTTTATTTTACTTTTTATTAATTAATTTTTTTACCTACGTGATTTACCGAAAAAAACCTAAGAATATGAATCATTGCAGTCACGAAAGCTTCAAATCTAGAAGTCATGGTTTAAGTTTTTTTTAGTTCATCAAAAAAAACCTAAGAATATTTAAACCATGACGCCAGCACACATTAATGGCAAACTCTTGCGCCATCGCGTCACGGGATCTTTAACATCCACTTGTGAAGCAGCAGCAGCAGGCACGTGTCCATGCTGTTAATGTCCACGAGTGGCGAGTGCGACCGACCAAGAGGCATCTCAGCTGCGACGTCCAGAGCCTGAAGATTTCCAGCAGCCCCCTGGCAGTTGACGTATCGGTCCGGAAAGGAAACCGCATTGAAGCATTGAAAGAACCCCCCCCCGCCCCCCCCCCCCCATTCACCATTACTCATGATGACCTAACGGCGAAAATGAGTGTGAGCACGCCCGACCTTGTCACATCTCATGGGGCTAAGCAGGCCTGGAGCCTGGTTGGTAGTCAGACGGATGACCTCCAGTGTGTTGTATGTGTGGGGAGAGATGTTAACTACCTCGCCTGGTACGTAGAAGGTCGTGGTTTCGATCCTGACCCTGACGCCTGCTGTATATTTGGAGTTGCGTGTCTCTCTCCCTCTCTCTCTCTCCACGTGGTCGCGTGGATGTTTCTCAGGGTTTCCCCCTCCACATTTAGAATCAACATTCATTTCGAGTATTTGGCTGATGTGAATTTCCACGTGATTTGTTGAATTATCATTTGTGGCCAGGTCGCTTCTAAGAAAAAAAACGATTATAGCTTACCTGCTAAAATAAAAAGTTTAGTTTAGTTTAGAGAAGTGGTTACGAAATGTCAGTGATCCTGAATGCGACCTCGTCACATCTCATGGGGCTAAGCAGGTGGTCTGGAGCGTGGTTGGTCGTCGTATGGATGACCACCAGCGTGTTTGTAGGTGTGTTGAGGTGTGGTCTGTTGACATCAGTGCCGAGTGTCAGCCCCTCGTGTAGAGAGAACAGCGCGGTGATGGGGTTGTCTCCGGGTCCTCTCTGGTCCCTCTGCCACGTGAAGCCAACAAAACTCTCAATAATGGTATTGACCCAACTGGCAGGGTCCTCTTCTTGGTCTTTCGGTAAAGTCACGTAAAGGGAAATAATAAAATAATAAAAACAGTTCATTGAACAGTTCATTCAACAGTTCATTGAACAGTTCATTCAGACGCTGTCTTTCGACAGACCTGTTCTTCACCTGAGGATGGCTGCTTGCGTTGTGGCCGAAACGTCGTGAGAATTGTATTTTATATGTTTTATTTTTATTATTTTATTATTTCCCTTTCTACGTGACTTTACCGAAAGAACCAAGAAGATGAATCCCTGCAGTCACGAAAGCTTTAAATCGAAATGGCAGGGCCCTCTTGCCAAATAGCTTTGAGACTCGATGAGGCCTTCAAACACAAGTAAGGCCTTATCCACTAACCTTGTTTGACCCTACTGGACATCTGTAAAAAATAAAAAGAGCTTCATAGCTCATCGGATTCCTCCAGTATAAAGATGCTGATGATTCTGAGCTGTCAATATGATGTCTCTATATTGCTTCTGCTCTCTGACCCACGTGTCCCGTTTCCTCCTCAAGCCCGTCTCTCGGTGAAATTCCCAGCGTGCATCTATCTCTCGCTCTGTCTCTCTTGGTGATTCTTTTATTTGACGATTTCATTTTTATTTCGTGCTGGAAGAGAGCCTTCTTTGGTAGATGTATTTATTATTGATTATTATTCACAACGCGCCAAAGCGGCGTGTGATGAATTATGTAGGGAGCGCTCTCTTGCAAACAGGGACACGTGCCTGGAGCCTGGGCTGTACGTGGTGAGTTAAAGCAGCCGGTCACGTTATATAATTGTACTTTTAAATCAGTTCATTCCTTCTGTATATATATATTTTTTTATTTTTGCTACTCAATGCCTATGAACGCTGCCGTAAGCACCTAATTGGACCTGTGACCCAGAGGGCACCAGTTCAATTCCACCTCTCTGCTCGGGAGCTAAGCAATGAGGGGTTTAAAAAAATATCTGTCCACCCAACACTTTAAAAAGAGTACAGCCACAGTTAGACTACGATCAACAACAGCCTCAGCAGCACACCACGCTTTCCCACCTGATGACGGACGCTTGTGTTGCGCCCGAAACGTCGTCATTTATTTGATTTTCTACCACGTGACTTTACCGAAAGAACCAAAGAGTATGGATTCCTGCAGTCACGAAAGCTTCAAATCAAGATTGGAACAGGTTGCGTGTGGCGGGGAACAGTGTGGGTCACTCCCACTTCTTCCAAGACGTGTCAATTGGCCAAACTGCCCTCTGGAGTTCGCTCGAGATGGATGGAAGACCCTTCTGCCAGCAGTGGCACGAGAATTCAATTGCATCGCTGTGCCTTTGCCTTGACGACGTGTTCTCAGTGTTCATGACTAACAATTACAGGACTCCACTCACTCGTCACATTCCTTAGGCGACGAAGCTTCGCAGTGTGTCAAAAGTGCAATTTTTCAACTACAATTACCGTATAAAATTTCGATTTAAAGCTTTCGTGACTGCAGCGATTCATCTTCTTGGTTCTTTCGGTAAAGTCACGTAGAATGGAAATAATAAAATAAAAAATAAACTATTTAAATAGTCACTCCAAGCCAAATAGTTTATTTAAATATACTATTTAAATAGTCGCTCCAAGCCTGGGGTTTGTCATTCAGACTCTGTCTTCTCGACAGACCTGCTCTTCACCGGAGGACGGCTGCTTGCGTTGTGGCCGAAACGTCGTGAGAATTATTTTATGATGTTTTATTTTTATTATTTTATTATTTCCCTTCTACGGGACTTTACCGAAAGAACCAAGAAGATGAATTACCGTATTCTCCAGATTATGGGACGCATTTTTTCCCTTCGGTATTTTCATGAATTTATACATTTAAAGACGATATGAGATTGATATTAATTATGTACACTACGCGACACCCTTACACACGTTACTTATGCAATGAACTCATAAATAAAAGACACGTGTAAAACGTATTTATATAAAGCGTATTCTCCTGATTGTAAGACGCACTTTTCCCAACACGTACAGTATTTGAAAACAATATTTGGTGGCGCGTCGCATAATCCGATGCACGTGTGCGTTATACTCACTCATATACCTTTATTGACATTGGGCACAATGTTTTGGGTGCCTTTTTACTTTTCAAATGGGTTTTATGCTCCTGAGAATACGGTAGAAAGCCAGTCAACATCGCCATACTCTTCCTCTGCTCTGACGAAGGACCATTGCCCGAAACGTCAACCTATTGTGTGCGTTGCAAGGTGAGTTTAACGAGGAAAGGACATGTTTCGCTTATGCAAATAAACAGTCGACTAAATACATAACTTGAGTTTATCAAGCCACTGCTGGATTGATTAAGAGACACTTCGTGCCGTTTTCGGCCACAGGAGTTGTTTGACCATACTTCACCACCGGAATTGAACTTAGGTGTTTGGGCTCGTAGCGTAGTGCGCTAACCACTGCACCACCCCTCCATGCCTCGCACGTGTGTATACGACGTGATTTACATTCACTGCAAACGTGCACACACACATGGATAGCGTACATCCAAAACACAATAATCCCGTGTACAACCACGCTCGACCGTCTTTGTCTCCCCAGTGCTGATAATTATCGCTCGCCACTGATGGTAGCCGTGGCCGTGAATCGAACTCGTGTGGCCGGGTTCGCGGCGCATTGCGCTAACCACTGCACCGCCGCTCCCCACGTACACACACAGCACATACACACCACGTGCGTACACACACACACACCACGTACACACACATCACGTACACAACACACACACACCACGTACACANCACACACACCACGTACACAACACACACCACGTACACAACACACACACCACACACACAACACACACACCACGTACACACACACACACGTACACAACACACACACCACACACACACACACACACCACGTACACACACACACCACGTACACAACACACACACCACACACACAACACACACACCACGTACACACACACACCACGTACACAACACACACACACCACGTACACACACACACACACCACGTACACACACACCACGTACACACACACCACGTACACAACACACACACACCACGTACACACACACCACGTACACAACACACACACACCACGTACACAACACACACCACGTACACACACACACANCACGTACACAACACACACACCACGTACACACACACACACCACGTACACACACACACCCACGTGCACAACACACACACACCACGTACACACACACCACGTACACAACACACACACACNACGTACACCACACACCACGTAACACACACACACACACGTACACAACACACACACCACGTACAACACACACACACACACACAAACACCACACACCACGTACACAACACACACCACGTACACACACACACCCCACGTGCACACACACACACCACGTACACACACAGCACCACGTGCACAACACAACACACACACCACGTACACCACACCGCGTAACAACACACACACCCACACACACACACCACGTACACACACAGCACACACACACACACGNACACAACACACACCACGACAACCACACACACGTTCACACACACACACGTANCACACACACTCTACACACACACACACACCTTTCACGTACACACACACACACCACACACACACACACACACACACACATGCACACATCACCACGCTACAGCACACAGCCATACACACACACACACACNACATACACACACNCGTACACACACACACACACACGTACACAACACACACCATGCGATACACACACACAGAACGNACACACACACCACGTACACCACCAGCAGTACACACAACACACACACACACAACACACACCAGCCGACACACANACACACGTACACAACACGTACACACTGCACACACCACGTACACATGACACACACACACGTAACACACAGCACCCACCTACACACACNCGTNCACACACACGACCACGTACACAACACACACCACGTACGACCACACACACGTAACAACCACACACACACACGTACACACACACCATGTAGCAACACACACACGGTCTCAACACACACACGACCACGTACACACNCACCGNGACACNACACACAGACGTAACATGCACACAGCCACAATCGCTACACACACCACCGTACCAACACAACACACGACCACACAACACAGACNCANCACAACACACAGACACCACCACCCACGTAACACACACCATGCGAACACACCACACACANCCACGCTACACCCACGCCACCACACACATACACACACACACACACANACGTACACAACACACACAATGCACCCACGCACACACACACACACACACGTACACACACACAACACACACCACGTAACCACACACACACACAACAACACACACACCACGTACACACACACACCGCGAACACACACACGCGACACACACACACCTGCGTAACAAACACACACACNACGNAACACACACACGNACCCACCACCCACGTACACAACACACACCACACACACACCACACCACGTGACTAACAAACATACGAACATGGACATGAACAAATACACAAGCGCCATATAAACACAAAAGACAAAGATCCCCCGTGTAGCCTTACAGACTGCTGGGCAAGTGCTGTTAGCGAGCACCGATGAAGCCCGGCACGGCACACGAGGGGCCAACACCACGCCCGGCCGCCTTTGTCTCCCAGTGGCGATGTTTACACGCCGCACCAGGTACTCATTTGGGGCTGAGTCGACCTAGGGGTGGACCTGGACCGGTTCAGATAATCGTCACCGGTGTTGGCCGTGAGCGGGAATCGAACTCGGGTCGCCGGGTTCGTAGCGCAGTCGTCGCTAACCGCTCCACCACCGCTCCCCATAACACACGCACACCTACACACACAATAACTACTCACACGTACAAATACATAGTTATATGTATGAAAATATACATACACAACTATATTAAATAAACACCCACCAAACCCCACGCATTCACTATATGCAGCACAAAGACAAAGATCCCCCGCTAGTCTCAACAGACATTTGGTCAAGTGCTCTCAACGAGCACCTACGACGGCGAACCGGGCACTAATTTCGTAGCGCGGTGCGCTAACCGCAGCGCCACCGCTCCCCGGACCCATGCAACAAAAGCACACCCTCATTGCGTCTGTATGTTATATGTATACACACGACACACATGCATACATATAACACACGTGTAATTTAAATGCATGTTCATGTCATTGTGTACATGAGTACGTGTTGCGTAGTGCACGTAACAATATATTGTGATATGAATGTACGTACAGCCCTTTGTTGATGAAGGCTTCCCAATTGCTCGGTCAGGTTAAGGGGGTTTGTTTGACCATACTTCACCACTTCTGGTTCGTGCGGTTTAGTGAAATTTGGGTTGGTTGGTGATGGGATACAACTCGCCACTGACGTTAGCCGTGACCGGCAATCGAATCAAGTCTCTGGATTCCCGGCTCACGACTACGTATGCACGTGGCGTATTATGTACGAAACGCAGTATATTGAGTGCAATCAATACTTTTTAAACAGCAGTAATAACACGCAAGCGGACTGATGGAAATTCCACATTCGCACGGCGAGCGAAAACCGACAGATCCACCGCGTTGACTTCCCGCAAAAGTAGTACCTATTTTATCGACCCCATTTGGAGTGACGACGATGATGGGCTGAGTCAACCGGCATTTCACGACGACGAGCGAGCGAGTCTTGAGTTTTTGTTCACGACAGTCTATATATACTGTCACGAGTAACCGGCATATAAGGTGTGTGTGATGTTCGCTTTCTATTGGCTCTAACGTCATCGCAACTCCGCACGGGTTGGAGAATTACTCGGTCCGCCGTCGATGGCCGGTGGTGGTAGGGGGGGGATGGAGCCTCGGTGGCGTTTGTTGAACGCGGCATCAGTGAGGCTCCTGGCTGAGGCTGCCCGCTCTGTAACGCGTCCAGCCCCCACGTGGTTCCACGCGCACACACGGGGGTCGTGGTGGTGGTGGTGGGGTGCTCTCACCACCACGTTCCACATCAGTGGAGACGTCTCAGACTCCACTCGCGACAAACGCCGTCAACTCTCCACTCAAATTCTAGATTTGAAGCTTTCGTGACTGCAAGGATTCATATACTCTTAGGTTTTTGATGCAGTAATTTTAGCTGTGACGGTCCCACCGATGACGGAGACTTGTGTTGCCTCCGAAACGTCGTGATTTATTATTTTATTTTATTACCATTATTACTTTGATTAACTTTTAATTTGATTTTTCTCCACTCAAAACTTGTGGAGCGTCTCGCGAGAAAGCGACGTCGCGCTCTGTCTGGACCGTATTCGTTGGGCGCGTTTAGATCTTCTAGGACATCGTGAGATGTGACGTTACTCGGTCAGTCACTACCGTCTGTATGCATTAATAAGACGTGTCTAAGCCCTTCTAAAACATCATTCGAATTTACATAATTGTATTAAAGTGCACGTGTGTGTTCGTCTGTTAAGTCTCTATCAATACACAATCTGCATGTGCTGCGAAGGGCCATCGCCCGAAACGTCGCCTGTTTTAGTTGTTTATTTGAAGGCCACAAATGTGTTTTTTTTATATACATGCACAATACTCTACAGTGTAACAATGGAGCAGTGGTTAGAACACCGCGCAACGGTTCCTGCAACTTGAGTTCGGCTCCCGATCACGGTTCACATCAAACGAGAGTGACAGACACGTCAACCAGTCCTGGTGAAATGTGGCCAAATAGAACTTGATGTGAACTCAGTGCGCTAACCACTGCGCCACCGCTCCCCACACACACACACATGCACACACACGCACGCGCGCGCGCGCGTCTATTAATACGTTTAGTATTTGTAAATTATTTTAATTACTGCGGTTAAGGAACTACCAATTAATTGCGTGAGCGAGTATTTACAAACTTTGTAAAATATATTTTAAAACATGGATTTAAAATGTAGTGTAATTTATTTTGAAGACGGTTACATATTATGTGCATACATATATTGTATGTTGAACTTCTTTCGCGCCGTACGTTGCCAGCCGTGCTAATCGGAGGTGCAGGAGTATAACAAACTAACACAGAATATGTGGTGTACAGTGAGGATTATGCCATTGCGCTTCAACTATAGGATAAACATATAGGATATGCCTTATTGACAAATGCATTTAGTAAAAGTCACACGGTATTTTCTTGACTATAAGACGCTCCAGAAAGTAAGACGCACCCAAACAATGTGGCCGGAATCAATAAAGTGATACAATTACGAACACACAAACACACAATCCGATACACCTACGGGATCGGATTATAAGACGCACCACAAACTATTGCTGGGGGTAAATTGCGTCTTATAATGTGGACAAACGGTATTTGTGCTCGTATCGCTATGAAATTAGTTTTTTAAGTAGATATCGATATTATTTTGCTGTTAAATAAAATATTTAGAATTATTTTACTTAACCTTTTTTTAATATGTAAGAGATGCACTTCTATAATGCTACGAACTTGTTAAAATCCCTGTATTTAAAAAAACAAATGATTTAGCGAAGCTAATTGGTTTGCACGAGCAAATTAACTAAATATCAACACATTTGTGAATAAGACTGCCCTTAAAAGGGAAATAAATTTGATAAGCGTCATTTCGGACAATGACAATATTATTATTATTATTATTATTATTATTTTCTATCTACGTGGCTTTACCGAAAGACCCAAAGAATATGAATTCATGCAGTCACGAAAGCTTTAAGTCACGATGTATCATATACATACTCTCTCCATACACTCATTACATATACATAAATACAAGCTCATACATATATACAGATACTAAGTCAAAGATTCCCCGTTTCGTCTTGAACAGACATTTGGGGTACCGCCTTTGTCTCGCTCGTGGCGATGTTTACACACCGCACCAGACACAGTGCCATTTAAGGCTGAGTCGACTTAGGGGAGGCCCAGGGCCGGCTCAAATAATAATCGTCCCTGGTGTTGGCCACAGCGGGAATCGAACTTGGATCGCCGGCTTTGTAGCACAGCGCGCTAACCGCTGCACCACCGCTCCCCAAATGCACATACAGTATATATACACTCGCACAGATACACAATACATCCATCCAGTACAGATATTTGGTTGTTTAAGGCTTTAAGCGATAACCGATAAAAACCGGTAACCGTTTTCATAATATCTGACCGGTTCCGAATATCTACTACTTTTTTTATTTTACCAGGTCAGGCCCACTGCGCTCCGTTGCTCTTCTTCAGACGCGTCCTCGACAGACCTGTTCTTCACCTGTTGTGGCCGAAACGTCGTGAGAATTATTTTATTATATTTATTTTTATTATTTTATTATTTCCATTCTACGTGACTTTACCGAAATAACCAATAAGATGAATCCCTGCAGTCACGAAAGCTTTAAATCGAAATTTACGTTGCTCTTGTTTCAGAAGTGACCTGGTCACAAACCACAGCTCAACGAAGTGGCTCATCACGTGGACATTTATAGCAGCAGCCGCACACTCCAAACGCGTGGTGTCGATCCACGCGATGAGAGAGAGAGAGACGCAAACTCCAAATATACAGCAGGCGTCAGGGTCGGGATCGAACCCACGACCTCTGTATACCAGGCGAGGTAGTCAACATCTCCTAGCCACCGTGATGATGAGAGAGAGACGCAAATTCAAATATACAGCAGCAGCGTCAGGGTCGGGATCGAACCCACCCTCCTGTATACCAGGCGAGGTAGTCAACATCTCCTAGCCACCGTGATGATGATGAGAGAGAGAGACGCAAACTCCAAATATGCAGCAGCAGGCGTCAGGTCGGGATCGAACCCACGACCTCCTGTATACCAGGCGAGGTAGTCGACATCTCGCGGCCCCCCAAGAACGGTGACCGGGTTCCAGTGGAGATGTTCGTAACGAATGCGCCGATTGCAACGCGAGACGGTTCCCAACCGCACGGCGGCCCAAGTCACCGCATGGTAACGTCAAATTGCCCCTCGCTTCTCGGGCAAAGGTGCAGCCTTGCAATCGCTTGGCACACGCAACTACTGGCGGAAGGACTTACGAACCTCTTGAGTGTATTTGGCCTACTCTTCCATGGTGACCAGAAGTATTGCAAGATGCGGGCGTACCCACACGTTACCAGGACCACCGCACGCGACCTATGGTGGACGCATATCCTGATAAGTCATTTATATTTACGCGATCTAACGCCCAAAAAAAACCTTTGGATGATATTGGTCGCGAAAGCCTATATAGTACGTGTTAAACCAACATATAAGTGAAGAATCGTGCCCATTCATTGTTTCAACTGTGCGCTGACCGCCGTACACCACCACACGGCAGCGTGGACCGCACCGATTACAAACACAAACATGTCTCGGCCTCCACAGGCGCATGGAACACGGTGCTGTGAGCGAGCAGCACCTACGAAGGCACGAGGTGAGTGGTAGGTGGTGGTGATGGTGTGGACAGGAACACGCCCGACCGACTGCCTTTGTCTCCCCTGTGCTGGAGTTTACACGCGGCAGCAGGTACTAATTTCTAGGCTGAGTCACAATACAAAGACAAAGATCTCCCATAGAGCCTTAACAGACTGTAGGGGCAAGTGCTGTTAGCGAGCACCTATGAAGGCCGTAACGGCACACGAGGGGTGGGTGGCCACACCACGCCCGACCGCCTTTGTCTCCCTAGTGGCAATGTTCACATACCGCACCAGGTACTCATTTGAGGCTGAGTCGACCTAGTGGAGGCCCGGTTCAGATAATCGTTACTGGTGTTGGCAGTGAGCGAGAATCGAACCCGTGTCGTCGGTTCATAGTGCAGCGCGCTAACCACTCCACCACCGCTCCCCCAACACACCACGCACACACGCGCCCTCGACACAACATTGCCATCGTTTCAAAGCGCTCCTTATCGTAACTACACGAAACTCACTTTAGAGACGTCAACGTCGTAAGTTAACCTGGTTATTACAATTCCCTTTGTTCCACATCTCGAATAACGCAACCGTGAAAAACAATATTCGTTGGGTCTTTCGCAAACAATGTGCGGCCCCTTTTCAATCAACTGCTGGATGAAGCCTCTACATACTACACATTACAACATTACACGTCGGTCATTACTTGAACCACGGCGGTCAGTGCGGTCCCAAACCGGTTCAGATGTCCCCCGTCACCGGCGTTAGCCGTGGCCTCGAATCGAACTCAGGTCAGTGCGCTAACCACTGCGCCACCGCTCCCTTCTCCGATCATTCATCACCCCTGGCGAAACCTCGCAGAGCGTGGAGGCGGATAGCAGGGAGGTAGCAGCTACGTGTGTTGTAAGCACGCTGAACTTTTTCGCACCGTACCTAGCCAACCGTGCTAATCGGAGGTGCGGCCTTTATATGAATATAGGTATTGTAAGCAGGTGTGTGTGTGAGTGAATACGTTGGGTGTGGTACTGGCCACCCAAGCCCCTCTTGTGCCGTGCCGGCCTTCATAGGTGCTACTCGCGACCAGCACTTGCCCCAACAGTCTGTTATCTCTATACGGGGGGTCGTGGTCTTTGTGTGAGCACGTCGGTAAGTAGGTAAGTGTGTAAATCGGTAGATCGGCGAATAAGTGGAAGGAAAGCGCGCAAGTCGATGCCAGGTAGCTAAGTACTCACACGGACAGGGACGGCACACGAGGGGTATGTGAATCGAACCACACTAAAGATCCCCCGTGTAGCCTTAACAGGCTGTAGGGGCAAGTGCTGTTAGCGAGTAGCACCATGAAGGCCGGCACGGCACAGAGGGGGTGGGTGGCCAGCACCACGCCCGACCGCCTTTGTCTCCCCAGTGGCGATGTTTACACACCGCACACCGGGTCACTCATTTGATGCCCAAATCGACTTAGAGGAGGCTCGGCATCGGTTCGGATAATCGTCGCCGGTGGGAATCAAACTCGTGTCGCCGTGTTTGTAGCGCAGCGCGCTAACCCTCTGCAGTTACAGCTGCCCCACACGATACGCGACACACAGACTCCTTGCAAACACAACGATTCCCCGTGTAGCCTTTCACAGATTGTTGGGGCGCATATGAAGGTCGGCAAAGCACTCGCGCGGGTTGGGTGGCAAGGACGGAAAAACCGGTGTGGTCCTCGTTTAAGGCTGAGTCGACCTAGGAGAGGGGCCCAGGACAGGTTCAGCGTACACATTCGCCATTGGGAATCTAACTCGGGGTGGCCACCACTCCAATCTATCACAACAAAGGCAAAAATCCCTGTATAAGCTTAACAGACTGTAGGGGCAAGTGCGATTAGGGAGCACCTATTAAGGCCGGCACGGCACACGAATATACCACGAACATACACACCAACAACACAAAGACAAAGATCCCCCGTATAGCCTTAACAGACTGTAGGGGCAAGTGCTGTCAGCGAGCAACAACACAGTACACGACGACAACAATAACAACACACACAGTACAATACCATTCACCAAAGACAAAATATGTGTTTGCCAGAGCCACACCCGGCCGCCTTTGTCTCCCCGGTGCTGTTATTTACTTGGTGTTGACCGTGGCCGCGAAAAGAGTTGGGGCGGTACGCTTTGCGCGAACCGCTGAGCCGGGCGACATCGTAAAACGTACGCACACCCAATGCACCCTGAGCTCATTAAATAGCACACCATACACGCTCGTGCATGGGACCACACACACACCACAACACACGATGCACCGTGCTTTCATGCGCGGTATATTACACCACACAATACACCATATACTCGTACACCCCACACACCCTAACACGCAGCATCGTACACGTCGTGCATTAGCGCTCACAAACACTACACCACACAATACACAGTACACTCATACATACACCATACATTCATACATACACCATACATTACACTCGAACATATACCACACAATACACTCGAACATACACCATACATTCATACATACACCATACATTACACTACATACACCACACAATACACTCGAACATACACCATACATTCATACATACACCATACATTACACTACATACACCACACAATACACTCGAACATACACCATACATTCATACATACACTATACATTACACATACACCATACATTACATTGCATACACCACACAATACACAGTACACTCATACATACACCACACATTCATACATACACCATACAGTACACCATACCCCACACAATGGCATCATGCTTTCATACACCATACATTACACATACACCACACATTACACCACACCCCCACACACAATGCACCAACATACGCCGTTCGCTGCTAATTGGCGGTGATGTCACCACGGCGCTTGTGCCAGGCTAGGTGCACATCGAGGCCACGTAAAGTGTCATATGCCATCACGTTACACCACAAAGACAAAGATCCACCGTATAGCCTTGAACATACTTTTGGGGGCAAGTGCTGTTGGCGAGCACCTACGAAGGCCGGAACGGCACGCGAGGGGTGGTGTGTCTGGAAGCCACACCCGGCCGCCTTTGTCTCCCCAACTGGTGATGTTTACACACCGCAGCAGCTACAGGCACTCGTTTAACGGTGAGTCGACCTAGGGGAGGCCTAGGACTGGTTGCGATATCAGTCACTGATGTTGGCCGTGAGCGAGAATCGAAATTGTGCCACCGGGTTCGTATATCGCGTAGTGCGCTAACCACTGCGCCACCGGTCCTCGCTGCATCACACATGCGCAATACACACAACATGCTACACGCTAGCATCCCATGCTCAACATCACACATGCAGAATACACATCACCATGCCACACACTAGCATCCCATGCTCAACATCACTCATGCACAACAACACTCATGCACAATACACACAACATGCTGCACGCTAGCATCCCATGCTCAACATCACACATGCACAATACACATCACATGCCACACACTAGCATCCCATGCACAACATCACACATGCACAATACACATCAACATGCCACAGCTATCATCCATGCACAACATCACTCATGCACAACATCACACATGCACAATACACATCAACATGCTACACGCTAGCATCCCATGCACGACATCACTCATGCACAATACACATCAACATGCACACGCTAGCATCCCATGCACAACATCACACATGCACAATACACATCAACATGCCACACGCTATCATCCCATGCACAACATAACACATGCACACTACACACAACATGCTACACGCTATTATCCCACGCACAACATCACACATGCACACTACACACAACATGCTACACGCTATCATCCCATGCACAACATAACACATGCACACTACACACAACATGCTACACGCTATCATCCCATGCACAACATAACACATGCACACTACACACAACATGCCACACGCTAGCATCCCATGCACAACATCACACATGCACAATACACACAACATGCTACATGCGAGCATCCCATGCACAACATCACTCATGCACAATACACACAACATGCTACATGCTAGCATCCCATGCACAACATCACACATGCACACTACACACAACATGCTACACACTAGCATCCCATGCACAACATCACACATGCACACTACACACAACATGCTACACACTATCATCCCATGCACAACATAACTCATGCACAATACACATCAACATGCCACACGCTAGCATCCCATGCACAACATCACTCATCCACAATACACATCAACATGCCACACGCTAGCATCCCATGCACAACATCACTCATGCACAATACACATCAACATGCCACACGCTAGCATCCCATGCACAACATCACACATGCACACTACACACAACATGCTACACACTAGCATCCCATGCACAACATCACACATGCAAACTACACACAACATGCTACACACTATCATCCCATGCACAACATAACTCATGCACAATACACATCAACATGCACACGCTAGCATCCCATGCACAACATCACTCATCCACAATACACATCAACATGCCACACGCTAGCATCCCATGCACGACATCACTCATGCACAATACACACAACATGCCACACACTATCATCCCATCCACAACATCACTCATGCACAATACACACAACATGCCACACACTAGCATCCCATGCACAACATCACTCATGCACAATACACACAACATGCCACACACTAGCATCCCATCCACAACATCACTCATGCACAATACACACAACATGCCACACACTAGCATCCCATGCACACATCACACATGCACAATACACACAACATGCTACACACTAGCATCCCATGCACACATCACTCATGCACAATACACACAACATGCTACACACTAGCATCCCATGCACACATCACACATGCACAATACACACAACATGCTACATGCGAGCATCCCATGCACAACATCACTCATGCACAATACACACAACATGCCACACGCAAGCATCCCATGAACAACATAACACATGCACAATACACACAACATGCTACACACTAGCATCCCATGCACAACATCACACATGCACAATACACATCAACATGCTACACACTATCATCCCATGTTCAACATCACACATGCACAATACACACAACATGCCACACACTAGCATCCAATGCACAACATCACTCATGCACAATACACATCAACATGCCACACACTAGCATCCCATGCGCTGCATCACACATGCACAATACACACAACATGCTACACAATATCATCCCATGCACAACATCACTCATGCACAATACACATCAACATGCTACACGCTAGCATCCCATGCACAATGGAATAAGATAAAGATCTCCCACATTGCCTTTAAAGACGCTTTGGGGCAAGTGCTGTTAGCCAGGACCTATGAAGGCCGGCACGGCACACACAGGGTGGGTGGGTGGCCAGCACCATGCCTGTCCGCCTTTGTCTCCCCAGTGATGATGTTTACACATCACACCAGGTACTAAATGAATGCACAACACAATACTGTATGGCACACATGCCGCGCGCAGCGGGATACACAATTAATAACACACAAACACCAAAATAACATGTATCATACACAACACAATTTATAATACATGACACACACAATGCAATGTAGTAATGGCCACACACACAGACACAAAATACACAAAAACCCACTTAGATGCACACATAAACAAATGCATACACACATATACACACACAATAGACGTGAAACAACAGCCGCGACTTCGTGCCAGGCTAGGTACACGTGCTGCACGGGACATACACATGTGTTATAGGTGAACTGATTTGCATATTACACGTATACACACACACACAGGTACACAATTATATAGACACATAAGCGAAGCTAAATCCACCGTATAACCTCCAGAGACTGTTGGGTCAAGTGCTTTGAAGGCCAGAACGGCACATGAGGGGGGGGGGCGGTCAGCACCACCACCACGCCCGGCCGCCTTTGTCTCCCCGGTGCTGATGTTTGCATACCGCAGCAGGTACTCATTTAAGGCTGTGTCGACTTAGGGGAGGCCCAGTGCCCATTCAGATAGCACTCGACACTGATGTTAGCCTTGGACGGGAAGGGAATCGAACTCGGGTCGCTGGGTTCGTAGCGCAGTGTGCTAACCACTGCGCCACCGCTCTATATAATGCATAGGGACACACACACACACATAGATACACATAACAGAGACAACACGTAACACATTGCGTCCATTCGTACACACATACAAACACAAGGGTGCGTGCAAATGGGCATACACATAAAGACACCGATAAACACATCGTAAGAATAATCGACAGACCTCCATCCATCTTCTGCTGTACATAAATACACACGTAGATACATATACATAGGTGAAATTACACAGATATTAAAAAAAACACAGCGAATATACGCTTAAACACTTATAAACACACACACACATGTAGAGATACGTGTAGACATAAAGACAAAGGTCCCCCGTATAGCCTGTAACAGACTGCTGGGCAAGTGCTGTTAGCGAGCACCTATGAAGGCCGGCACGGCACACGAGGGGGTGGGTGGCCAGCACTACGCCCGACCGCCTTTGTCTCCACAGTTACACGATACACACAGCACTAAACACAACACTCAACACACGACACACACAATGGATAAACACACACTCATTATGTTTATCCCCACTTCGTTAAGTTCTTCAATAATTCCCTGAAGCTCATTACCATGTGCTGCTATGATGATTATGGCATCAGCGAATCTTAATGATTAATGAATGCTTTATACATATTTACCACACACCGTAATACACACACACACTGCACTATACACACCACACTATACACACCACACTACACTATACACACCACACTACACACACCACACTACACTATACACACCACACTATACACACCACACTACACTATACACACCACACTATACACACCACACTACACTATACACACCACACTACACTATACACACCACACTACACTACACACACCACACTACACTATACACACCACACTACACACACCACACTAAACACACTAGACGACACACAACACACTACGCACACTGCACACATTATACACCCCAAACTACACACACACACACACACCGCAATAAACACACTGTACGCTATACCAAGCACTATAATACACTACACAACACACAACACGATACATGCACAGCACACAAAACGTAGTCAACTACTGCGTACACAATGACTCCACAATCACCACATACACACACACACCACACACACACACCCCACACACAATCTCCCACTAAACTATTACACCATATTACACAACAATATTCACTTCATACGCCACAATATACACCCCCTACACGCTACCACACGGCACCACACAATCACCACATTACACACATCACCCTCCACTAGACGTGACAATCAGTAGGACACACACACCCTTATCCGATTTCCCGCAGTCGAGCCGTATCCTCTACCTCGACACACACACACCTTGACACACACACACCTTGACACACACACACCTTAACACCCACACACCCTGACACACACACACACCTTGACACACACACCTTAACACACACACCCTGACACACACACACACACCTCGACACACACACCTTGACACACACACACCATGACACACACACCTTAACACACACACACANCCTGGCACATACCCTGACACACACACACCTTGACACACACACCTTGACATACACACACCCTGACACAAACACACCTCGACACACACACACCCTGACACACACCTCGACACACACACACCTCGACACACACCCTGACACACACACACACACACACACACACANCTTGACACACACACACCTCGACACACAGACACACACACCTCGACACACACACACACCTCGACACACACACACCTCGACACACACCCTGACACACACATACACACCTCGACACACACACACCTTGACATACACACACCCTGACACAACATACCTCGACACACACACACCCTGACACACACCTCGACACACACACACTCGACACACACCCTGATACACACACACCTCGACACACACCCTGACACACACACACACCTGACACACACACACACCTCGACACACACACATTCTGACACACACACACCTTGACACAAACACACCTCGACACACACACACCCTGACACACACCTCGACACACACACACCTCGACACACACACACCTCGACACACACCCTGACACACACACCTTGACACACACACTCGACACACACACATCGACACACACACACCTCGACACACACACATCGACACACACACACCTTGACACACACACACCTTGACACACACACACACCTTGACACACACACAGACCTCGACACACACACATCCTGACACACACACACCTTGACACACACACACCTCGACACACACACAAAGACAAAGCTCCCGTGTAGCCTGGAACAGACTGTTGGGGCAAGTGCATGTAAGCGAGCACCTATGAAGGCCGGAACGGTACACGAGGGGGTGGGTGGCCAGCACCACGCCTGACACACACACACACCAAACTACACACATGACACACACCAAACTACACACACACACCAACCTACACACACACCACACACCAAACTACACACACACACACACCAAACTACACACACACACACACCAAACTACACACACACACACACCAAACTGCACACACACACACATCACACACACCAAACTACACACACACACCAACCTCCACACACACACACACACCACACACCAAACTGCACACACACATCACACACACACAAACTGCACACACACATCACACACACACCAAACTGCACACACACACATCACACACACCAAACTACACACACACATCACACACACACCAAACTACACACACACATCACACACACACCAAACTACACACACACACATCACCCACACACCATCCAACACAACCTCCCCGGGCTCCAACATTTTCGCCGCATGCCCAACCTTGACCCAGACACACACCGTGTCTGTGTGTGTGTGTAAATATATACACACACACAGACACCACGCAGACACCACACACACACGCACCCCTATCGCACACACCAAAAACACCGCACCTCTCACGGGCACACCTGGAGTACAAAGACAAAGATCCCCCCTTCCAGTATAGCCTCAACAGACGTTTTGGGGCAAGTGCTGATAGCGATTGACACCTATGAAGGACAAAGACCCCCCGTATAGCCTCAACAGACTGTTGGGGCAAGTGCTATTCGCGTGTAGCACCCGCTATGAAGGCCGGCACGGTAAACGAGGTGGGTGGTGTGGCCGCAACCACGCCGGACCGCCTTTGTCTCCCTCGTGGTGATGTTTACACACGACCGCGCGAGGTACTCATTTGAGGCTGAGTCGGCCTTGAGACGCACATCCCTCCACATCACACACACACACACAAAGATGCCTCGTGTAGCCTTTAACAGAGTGTTGGGGCAAGTGCTGTGAGCGAGTAGCACCTATGAAGGCCGCACAATAACAACACAACACACAGGAAGACAAAGACCCCCATCCCCATAGCCTTAACATCACCAAACACCAAACACGACAGCGCCACTCACAAAAGCACCACACACCTCACATACACCACACACACCACACACACCACACACACACACACCAAAGACGAAGATCCCCCGTATTGGCTCAACAGTTTTGGGCAAGTCCTGTTGGTGCACACCTATGAAGGCTGGCACGGCACACGAGGGGATGGGTTGCCAGAACACGGACCCCACACAACACACACCCCACACAAGACACAAATAACACCACACAATACCTCCACACAATAACACACATACGCACACCAAAGACAAAAGGACAACACACAATAGCACCACACACACCACATCCACACATCACGCTCAAAATAACTCCACACACAATAACACACACCCACACAATAACTCCACACACACAATACACCACACCCACACAATAACACCACACACACAATAACACCACACACAATAACTCCACACACACAATAACACCACACCCACACAATAACACCACACAACACACCCCACACAATAACACCACACACAATAACTCCACACACACAATAACACCACACGTACAATAACACACCATATACATACACGGATATACCACACAAAATAACACTACACACCACATCCCACACAATTACTCCACACACAATAACACCACACACCACATCCCACACAATAACATCACACCCCACTCCCACACAATAACACCACACACCACATCCCACCCCACTCCCCACACAATAACACCACACAATGACTCTACACCCACACAATAACACCACACACAATCACACCACACCCCCACACAATAACACCACACACAATAACACCACACACAATAACACCACACCCCACTCCCCACACAATCACTCCACACACCACATCCTACACAATAACTCCACTCCCTACACAATAACCTCACACCACACACAATAACTCCACACCCCACACAATCACTCCATACCCCACACAATAACACACCACACAATCACCCCACACAATAACCTCACACCCCACACGCATCACCACCACCACCACCACTCACGCCGTGGCCACACACCTCTCGCAGGCCCACCTTCTCTCCGCATGCCCACTTTGAGGCACTTCTTGAGGCGGCAGTACTGGCACTGGTTGCGGTGGTGCTGGTCGATGGGGCAGGCGCGCGCCGCGCGACACGCGTAGTTGAGATTGCGACGAACGCTGCGCTTAAAGAAGCTCTTGCAGCCCTCGCAAGTCAGCTGCCCGTAGTGCTTGCCGCTCGACTTGTCTCCACAAACCACGCACTCCGCGTTCTGTTGCTGCTGCTGCTGCTGCTGTTGTTGTTGTTGCTGCTGGTGTTGTTGATGTTGTTGCTGTTGTTGTTGCTGCTGCTGATGTTGATGTTGTTGTTGATGATGATGGGAGGCGGACGTGGACTTTGACGACGAGGACGACGAGGAGGAGGAGGATGATGATGAGGATGATAACGAGGAGGAGGAGGATAATGAATCGACGCTGCTCACGTTTCCGGCAACCGTGATAGCTGCCTGCAGACTTGAGGCTTGCTGCTGCTGCCCCAGTAATAGCGAGGCACTTCCAGACACGGCTGCTGATGATGCTGCTGCTGCTGATGAAGATGATGATGACGAGGATGAGGTCTGCGTGCCGTTACCGCTCGCGATAGGAGTTCCGTTCGGAGGTTCTCGCCATGGATTTCCCACCACCATTGCCATAGCGAGTGCGGGAACGCAAAACTTCTCCTTATTATTCTTCTTTCCTCCTTGCTCGAGATCGGCCCCCCTCTGTGCGTGTGTGTGTGTTTGTGTGTACGTGTGTGTGTAGGTCTGTGGGTGGGTGGGTGAGTGGTTGAGCGGTGGGTGAGTGGGTGAGCGGGTGGGCCTGTTGGCGATGTTTTTGGAAGAGAGACTTTGAAATGAGAAAGAGTCAAAAGAAGATATGGAGGTGGAGCGGACACAAAAGATGACCTTTACCGGAATTAATTAAATATATTTCACGCGAAGAAGAAGAAGAAATCCACACAACCCACCCACCCCCCTCGCCGCACTTCCAGAAGCGAGAGACCGGGATGAGATGGATGCTTCACGAGCAGAGATGGCCTTCAAGTTGGAGGAGGACTTTTTAACGCACGCGTATTGACAAGCTGACATATTTGCTCGGCTCCGGACACAACAACCACCACTTAATAACACCGCCACCATCACCGCCGTCGCCAAGCAAGCAAGCGAGCGAACTACGTGGTGAAACTCGCTCGCGGCTGTAGCAGGAACAGATGAAGAACGTCAGTCGGAGACGGAGCCCGGTGCGTGAACGCCATTTACGAAGGAAATAAATAAGTACTGTTATATACTGCCGTGATGCGCACGTGTGTGTGTGTGTACTGTTGGGATGCCGTGTGTGTGTGTGTGACGGCGCGTGTTTGATCACGGATCGCATCCAGGACGAGATGCCCCAACGCGCAGCTTTCGTGGAGCTTGTCCGATCACCAAACAGTGAGGGGGGTTGGGGTTAGGGTCGGGGTTAGGGTTGGGGTTAGGGGTGCGGGAAGGGTGGTGGGATGCGGTGGGTGGGATTTACAACAAAAACGACCCCCCACCGCACACACGCACGGACGCATCACGCGCCAACCACCCCCACCACTCTGCTCACTCCTCCTCCTCCACTACCACCACCATCATCATCACCCATACCTCCCGCCTCTCTCTCTCTCATGCACACACCACCACCACCATCGCCTCTCTCTTCCACCACCATCATCGCCTGTTCTCTCTCTCTCTCTCCATCATCATCATCACCAGCCATGCCTCCCATTTCTGTTTTGCACACATCACCACCATCACCTCTCATCCACCACCACCATCACCTCTCATCCACCACCACCATCACCTCTCATCCACCACCACCATCACCTCTCATCCACCACCACCATCACCTCTCATCCACCACCACCATCACCTCTCATCCACCACCACCATCGCCTCTCATCCACCATCACCTCTCATCCACCACCACCACCTCTCATCCACCACCACCACCTCACATCCACCACCACCGCCTCTCATCCACCACCACCATCACCTCTCATCCACCACCACCACCTCTCATCCACCACCACCACCTCTCATCCACCACCACCACCTCTCATCCACCACCACCACCTCTCATCCACCACCACCATCACCTCTCCTCCACCACCACCACCTCTCATCCACCATCACCTCTCATCCACCACCATCACCTCTCATCCACCACCACCATCACCTCTCATCCACCACCACCATCGCCTCTCATCCACCATCACCTCTCATCCACCACCACCACCTCACATCCACACCACCGCCTCTCATCCACCACCACCATCACCTCTCATCCACCACCACCACCTCTCATCCACCACCACCACCACCTCTCATCCACCACCATCACCTCTCATCCTCCACCACCACCATCACCTCTCATCCACCACACCACCTCTCATCCACCACCACCACCTCTCATCCACCACCACCACCTCTCATCCACCACCATCACCTCTCATCCACCACCACCACCCTCATCCACCACCACCACCACCACCCTCATCCACCACCACCACCACCATCACCTCTCATCCACAACCACCATCGCCTCTCATCCACCACCACCATCACCTCTCCTCCACCACCACCACCACCTCTCCTCCACCACCACCACCATCACCTCTCATCCACCACCACCATCACCTCTCATCCACCACCACCACCACCTCTCCTCCACCACCACCACCATCACCTCTCATCCACCACCACCATCACCTCTCATCCACCACCACCACCACCTCTCATCCACCACCACCATCACCTCTCATCCACCACCACCACCACCACCACCTCATCCACCACCACCACCACTCATCCACCCCACCTCTCTCCACCACCACCACCACCACTCATCCTCCACCACCACCACCACCTCTCATCCACCATCACCTCTCATCCACCACCACCACCACCTCTCATCCACCACCACCACCATCACCTCTCATCCACCCCACTCTCATCCACCACCACCATCACCTCTCATCCACCACCACCACCACCTCTCATCCACCACCACCACCACCTCTCATCCACCACCACCATCACCTCTCATCCACCACCATCACCTCTCCTCCACCACCACCACCACCTCTCATCCACCACCACCATCACCTCTCATCCACCACCACCACCACCACCACCTCTCATCCACCACCACCATCACCTCTCCTCCACCACCACCATCACTCTCATCCACCACCACCATCACCTCTCCTCCATCACCACCATCACCTCTCATCCACCACCACCATCACCTCTCATCCACCACCATCACCTCTCATCCACCACCACCATCACCTCTCATCCACCACCACCATCACCTCTCCTCCACCACCATCACCTCTCATCCACCACCACCATCACCTCTCCTCCATCACCACCATCACCTCTCATCCACCACCATCACCTCTCATCCACCACCATCACCTCTCCTCCACCACCACACCTCTCATCACCACCACCATCACCTCTCCTCCACCACCACCATCTCTCTCCACCACCACCACCACNTCTCCTCCACCACCACCATCACCTCTCATCCACCACCACCATCACCTCTCCTCCATCACCACCATCACCTCTCATCCACCACCATCACCTCTCATCCACCACCATCACCTCTCATCCACCACCACCATCACCTCTCCTCCACCACCACCATCACCTCTCATCCACCACCACCATCACCTCTCCTCCATCACCACCACCACCTCTCATCCACCACCACCATCACCTCTCCTCCACCACCACCATCACCTCTCCTCCATCACCACCATCACCTCTCATCCACCACCATCACCTCTCATCCACCACCATCACCTCTCATCCTCCACCACCACCACCACCTCTCATCTACACCACCATCACCTCTCTACCACCACCATCACCTCTCTTCCACCACCACCATCACCTCTGATCCACCATCGCTCCTTCTATCTCGCCACCACCATCACCACCATCCCTCCTCCCACCTCACTCCACACACACATCGATGGCTAGCACACACACACGTAGCCTAACACGCACATATATAAATGTAAAGACCTACCGTGTAGCCTATCTAAACTGCTGGGGCAAGTGATGTTAGCGAGCACTTATTAAGGCCACAACTGCGCACGAGGAGGTGGCGTTGCTAGGATTTCGCCCATCCGCCTTTGTCTCCCCAGTGGTCATGTTTACACACACATATACATACACGCGCACATACATGTACACACACACACACACGCGCGGGTCTTTGACAACCGAGAGGTACAGGTTGTGGTCTGGGGACTATTTCTTCTTAAAGGGCACGGGACAAGTGTGTTAACGCGTCTCTCTGTGCCTACTGAGCCCATACTATAACAGCGTTGTCTTCACGTGTCTCCGTGTGTCTCTCTCTCTTGCTCGGTTGTCTATGTGTGTGTGTCTGTGTGTGTGTCTTTCTGAAAGGGAGCGGTGGTGTAGCGGTTAGCGCGCTGCGCTATGAACCTGGCGACCCGGGTTCGATTCCGTTCACGGCTAACACCAGTGACGATTATCTCCCCTAGGTCGACTCAGCCTTAAATGAGTACCTGGTGCGGTGTGTAAACATAGCCACTGGGGAGACAAAGGCGGTCGGCGTGGTGCTGGCCACCCACCCCTCGTGTACCGTTCCGGCCTAACAGCACTTGCCCCTACAGTCTGTTAAGGCTATATGGGGGATCTTTGTCTGTGTGTGTGGGAGGGAGCGATAGTGCAGCGCGCAGTGCGCTATGAACCGGCGACCGAGTTCGATTCCCACTCAGGCCAACACCAGTGACGATTATCTGAACCGGTCCCGGGCCTCCCCTAGGTCGACTCAGCCTCAAATGAGTACCTGGTGCGGTGTGTAAACATAATGGGGAGACAAAGGCGGTCGGGAGTGGTGCTGGCCACCCACCCCCTCGTGTACCGTTCCGGCCTTCATAGGTGCTCGCTAACAGCACTTGCCCCAACAGTGTTAAAGGCTATACGGGGGATCTTTGTCTTTGTGGGGAGCGGTAGTGTAGCGGTCAGCGCGCTGCGCCACGAACCCGGCGAACCGAGTTCGATTCCCGATCACGGCCAACACCCAGTGACGATTATCTGAACCGGTCTTGGGCCTCCCCTAGGTCGGCTCAGCCTCAGATGAGAACCTGGTGCGGTGTGTAAAATATTCCGCATTGGGGAGACAAAGGCGGCCGGGCGTGGTGTTGGCCACCCACCCCCCCTCGTGTGCTGTGTCGGCCTTCATAGGTGCTCGGTCACAGCACTTGCCCCAACAGTCTGTAAGGCTATCCTGGGGATATTTATATTTGTGTCTATATGTGTGTCTGTGTATTGTGTGTCTATCTGTGTCTTTCTCTGCGTGTATTGCTTCGTAAGTGCTCGCTAACAGCACTTGCCCCAACAGTCTGGTAAGGCTATCCTGAGGATCTTTGTCTGTTGTGTGTCACTTCTCTAAGTTGTGGTTTCTTCCTGTTTCTCGGCTCTGTGTATCTGTCTCTCTCTCTCCGTCTTTGTCTCTCTTTCTCTCTCTCTCTGTACTTTAATGGTGTCTAAATACACGTTGACCGCTTGCTATGCGGTCGTTCTGTTCGTCTTTCTCGCCCTTGTGTCTCCGCTGTCTTTCCGTCTCTCGCTTCGCTGCTTTATCTGCACCTTCGTTGTTACCACCAATACCCCGGTTTACGTCCAGGATGCGTTCCTGGAAGTTGCGACGGCGAATATCGAAGCGACGTAAAACATCGAAGCGATGTACAGGGTAGCAGGAGGTGGTTGGTTGGTGGTGGTGGTGTGGTGGAGGCTGAGAGGCGACGGATATCGAGAGAGGAACGGACGACGCTGTCAGCGACGTAAGTGTGGGGCTTGGGTCGACGCAAATCAGGTCGCCGTGTTAATTAAGTGGCGACGTGATTGCGAAACGACGTGAAAGGGGTGGGGGGGAGACGTAACTCTGTATCTGCTGTCACTCAATTGAGATAATCGTCCGGCAGACGAATATCCCAGGTCAGTATTCTTAGGTTTTTTCGGTAAAGTCACGTAAGTAAAAAATTAAAATTAATAAAAGTAAAAAAAAATACAAAAAAATCACGACGTTTCGGAGGCAACACAAGCTTCCGTCTTCAGGTGGAACGTCGTGATTTTTTATTTTTATTTTATTTTACTTTTATTAATTTTATTTTTTTATTTTTTACCTACGTGATTTTACCGAAAAAACCTAAGAATATGAATCATTGCAGTCACGAAAGCTTCAAATCTAGAATCCCAGGTCAGTCTTCAGATGAAACTCACCCTGGCATCTTGAGTTCTTACCTCGTTAAAAAGAATCAACTTGGAACGTATCTCTCTCACACACACACACACTCTGGATATATTCCTCGGGTTTTTTGCCGATATTTTGTGGATACGAACATTTAAATTGTGTTTTCACTGTTACAGGCCATTGTCAATCTCACCGCTGGACAGATGACTTCACGTGCCGTGCTGTTTGACCACTCTTCAGTTGGAACTCGCCACTGATGTTAGCCGTGGCCGGGAAACGAACTCAAGCAGCCGGGGTTAGAACAGTGCGCTCACCGCTGCGCCACCGCTCCTCGCCTTTCTTGGCCCAGTAGAATCGCGTCTCTTTCTCGCTTAAGGGCTGTGGATGTATTCTAATAACGGGGACTTGTAGATTGTGTAACGCGTTACATTGCTGGCTTTCTGAAAGGTCACTTACTCGTTTTGTTAGCCCTGGAGAAAAGAGGATGATGATGATGATGGTGGTGGCGATGGTGATGACGATCGTAGTCACGATAATGAATGAAACTAAAAATGGTAGTGATGTAATGATGATGGTGATGATGATGGTGGTGATGGTGATTATGTTGGTGATGATGCTGGTGATGATGTGGTGATGATGGTGATTAATGGTGGTGGTGATGATGTATGATGTGGTGATGATGTTGGTGGTGATGCTGGTGATGATGGTGTTGATGATGATGATCGTAGTCACGATAATTGTTGAAGCTAAAAATGTCAGTGATAGTAATGATGATGGTGATGTTGGTGGTGGTTTTAGTATTGATGGTTGGCGTTGGTAGCAACGCGTGGAGCGGTGGCGCTGTGGTTAGCACGCTGTGTTCTGAACCCAGCTGTCTGAGTTCTATTCATCCTGCACGACCAGCGTGGTGAAGTATGGTCAAACAACCGCCCTCCCCACACGAGCACTGGGAAGGCCTTCGCCGACCAGTGGATTATTTTTCACTATTTGGAAACGAGGTCTTAAAGAGTTTCTATAATACACAACAACAAAAAGTAGTCTCTCTCTCTCTGCCCATTTGTCTTCTAATCTCCATCTCGCTTTCACGTATCTCCTCTCATCCCTTTTTGGGTTCCCCGTCTCCGCTTTGTTCACCCCTCCACCCAGCCCCTGCTCTATTCTCCATTCACGCTCTCTCTCTCTCCCCCCGTGTCTCTGCGTCTTAACGAGTCTATGGGTCTCAGAGGCACTGACACACACGCACACCACGCACACACTGATCAAACCGGACAAAGACAAAGCGAGTAGCAACCTATGAAGGCCGGCACGGCACACGAGTGGGGTGGGTGGCCAGGACCACGCCCGGCCGCCTTTGTCTCCCTCGTGGCGATGTTTACACACCGCACCGGGTACTCATTTGAGGCTGAGCCGACCTAGGCGAGACACAGGAACGGTTCAGAGCCGTCACTTGTGTTGACTGGCCGTGAGAGGGAATCAAACTCGGGTCGCCAGGTTTGTAGCGCGCACACACTAACAACAACAACAAAGATCCCCCGTGTAGCCTTAACAGATTGTTGGGGTAATTGATGTCAACGAGCACCTATGAAGGCCGGCACGGCACACGAGGGTGTGGGTGGCCAACACCACGCCCGGCCGCCTTTGTCTCCTTCGTGGCGATGTTTACACACCGCACCGGGTACTCATTTGAGGCTGAGTCGATCTAGGGGTGACCCAGGGCCGCTACGCCACCGCTCCCCCCACACACACACATACGGATGCACGATATCACACACGAACTTTGACACAAAGCAAATGATGTACACACGCACACCCACAGTGACAAATCCACAGGAGATCGTTATGACGCCCGCGATTAAATGCGCGTAAATTAAGCTTCAGGACCGATACCGATCGATTAATCAGTGAATCGCTCTACCCCCCCACCCCCGTCTCTCCCCACTAAATGAACATGCACACACGTACTTACCGTACGTGTTCACGCGTTCACTTCGTGTACACAGCTCTTGTCGAACGGGTGGGCTCAAGCGTCAGAACGCAGAGCCGACAACGCTGGATGAGTTCGGATCGAATCCACCTCTCATCCGCCAATGACTGCACACAACAACAACAATACAAAAATAAAACAAACCCTCCATTAAATTTGGCTTTTGAATTCTAGATTTGAAGCTTTCGTGACTGCAAGGATTCATATTCTTAGGTTTTTCGGTAAAGTCACGTAGTAAAAAATTAAATTAATAAAAGTAAAATAAAAATAAAATAAAATCACGACGTTTCAGATACAGCTATCGTGCTGTGACGGTTCCACCTGAAGACGGAAGCTTGTGTTGCCTCCGAAACGTCGTGATTTTTATTTTATTATTATTTTATTTTATTAATTTTTTTACCTACGTGACTTTACAGAAAAAAACTAAGAATTTGGCTTCTGAACTTGGACTTCAGCTCTATCGGTTTTGCTGTCGAGTGGCAAGGCGGTGGAAAGTGGTCACTGTGTGGAACCAGAGTCAGTTGAAGGAGCAGGAGAGATCTCAGCGGTGGCTCTGTGATGAACACTTCCGCGGGCTCGTTCCCACACACGAAGTGGGCCGCCGAATAGCCCAGTCAGGGAACATTTTGGGGGAAAACAATCGATTTAAAAAAGAGGATTAAATGTCCCGAAACTTTTAACAGTCGTCGTCATTACTAACGAACTCACACGGTTCAAACCATGCCCATCTCCTGAGCCAGATGGGGGAATTCCACATTAACATGACGGGGCCCAGTATTTCCACGTGGCACCAATTGTTGATTTGCATATTGCAGTTGTCAATATGCAGTAACTCCTCAATCCACTGCTGGATGAAGGTTCTCCCTGCCCGCATCGGACCGGCAAGTTGTTTGACCATACTTCACCACGCTGGTCAATGCCGGATTGTATTCGACCGGGGCCAGTTCAGACATCACCACTGGCCACTGATGTTAGCCGTGGCCGAGAATCGAATTCAAGTGGCCGTGCTCACAGTGCGGTGTGCTAACCGCTGCGCCACCACTCCCCTGATTGATTCTCGATTCAGCCCATCATCATTTCACATCCCGTCAGGGGCGGCTAAAATTAGTTACCGCATTGTGGGAGGTCAACAATGGGTGTGTTTTTTTGTTGTTGCCACATTAGCCCCCGTCATGTGAATGTGCTATTTCCACCGCAGGATTTTTGTTGACGTTTCTTGGAGCGATAATTAAAGCTCACCTACCCCAATCCTCACCGCACCCTCTCACCCCTAACCCTCGATGCCTCCGCGCGTCCCATTGGCTCGCGCGCTGCGAGGCACTGCGCGTGCGGGAGCCGCATCACCGAGCGGCTGAATGGATATCACTCCGCGGCCGCGAGACGGGGGCCGTCGCGCGTGGGATCAGTGCGCGAAGCGGCGAACAGGACTGATGGGCGCGCGTGTGTGTACATGTGTGTATGTACGTGTGTGTAGGTGTGTGTGTGTACGTGTGTGTATGTGTGTATGTGTGTGTACGTGTGTGTGTACGTGTGTGTAGGTGTGTACATACATGTGTGTATGTGTGTACGTGTGTGTGTGCATGTGTGTACATGTGTGTGTGTGTGTACGTGTGTGGGGAGTGGTAGTGTAGCGGTTAGCGCGCTATGAACCTGGCGACCCGGGTTCGATTCCCGCTCACGGCTAACACCAGTGACGATTATCTGAACCGGTCCTGGGCCTCCCCTAGGTCGACTAAGCCTTAAATGAGTACCTGGTGCGGTGTGTAAACATCGCCACTAGGGAGACAAAGGCGGTCGAGCGTGGTGCTGGCCACCCACCCCTCGTGTGCCGTTCCGGCCTCGCTAACAGCACTTGCCCCAACAGCCTGTCAAGGCTACACGGGGATCTTTGTTGTGTGCACTTGCCACGTGTATGAAAGTAGGTGGGGAGCGGTGGCGTAGTGGTTAGCGCATTCAGCTACCCGGCTAACATCAGTGGCGAGTGATATTTGAGCCGGTCTTGGTTGCCCCCCGACCCCACCCGCACCTTTTCACCAACCCGCATTGACCAGCGTGGTGAAGTATGGTCAGACCACCGCCATCCACTCTGACAAACACGCTTGTGGTAGATGACCGAATGGTTGGAACTTATATAACTTGATGAATTAATCGAAATTCTAAAACGTTTTCGTTTTGTTTGGCCACATCATTATCTGGTGCAATTTGTTTTTGGCGTGCTACCCTCCACCACCCGGCCACGGCCAAGCAAATGAATCGAGATGGCACGCGTACAACCTAGGAACAATTCCCGAAGCCAACATCCAGCGAACGAGACGTCTCATTGCATCTAAATTGCAACGAGCACATTAGAGACACGTTGTTTGAATGGGGATCTTTGTTTATGTATATGTATCATGCATTGTTTGTGTGCGTGTATGATATATGGCCTATGGAAATGTACACTTATTTTTGTAAGTATGGCTATAATTACTCGAATATATAATTACAAATAATGATATCGTTCAATTTCGTTTGAAAGCTTTCGTGACTGCAGGGATTCATCGTCTTGGTTCTTTCGGTAAAGTCACGTAGAAAGGAAATAATAAAAAATAAAACAATAAAATAATTCTCACGACGTTTCGGCCGTCCTCAGGTGGAGAAACAGGTCTGTCGAGGAGACAGCGTCATTCAGGACTGCTGCTTGCGTTGTGGCCGAAACGTCGTGAGAATTATTTTATTATGTTTTATTCTTATTATTTTATTATTTCCTTTCTACGTGACTTTACCGAAAGAACCAAGAAAATGATATCGTTAATCCACTGCTGGATGAAGGCACCCCAACGCTGTGTCTGTCGGTCATGGGCAATGTTTGACCATACTTCACCGCGCTGGTCACAGTGCGGGTCGGTCAAAAGGGTTGAGACGCCAGAGATCGGTGCAGACATCACTCGCCACTGATGTTAGCCGTGACCGATAATCGAACTCAGGTTGCCTGTGTTCATCACGCTGTGTGCTAACCACCGCGCCACCGCTCCCAGGTATAGCATGTACTACACGTCGAGTACGACGGTATATGGATTTCGCGTGTGTAACGGGGCCCTCTTCATAGCACGTAAACCCAGACGGGTCATTGCCCGAACCGTCGATTGTTGTGTTTTTTTGTTTATTTTAAGGCCAACACACTCGTGATATTGATGAGTGTTGAGTTATTTGTTCATTCTACACCACTGCCGACGTAGCAGCAGCATCACCATCAACAGAACGTCATGTGTACGCGTGTATGAATATTTACACAGCACAGGATTGACCCGCTTTATGCAGTGTAGTGCGACTATTAAACATAATCCACGCCTCGAGTTTCCTGCTGGCTGCTGGCTGGGCTACTCTACACCCGCACGAGAACTATTTTGTTCGTGGCTGCTGCGGGCGGTTGCCACCGAAGCTAGCTGGGTAACTGGCTACACGGGAGTTTTCCGCGTAACAAATACACATTGGGATGAAGTGAAAGGGCAGAATGAGTTCGGGAGATGTATAATATAGATTATTATGATAGATATAAGTCATAGATATACATTTAATAGATGGCTACACTGCAGAGGTGGGAGTAATTAATACAGAAGACAAAACCACGCGGTTCATTTAAAATCGCTCCAACTTTTCAATCCGTGCTCCTATTAATGCGATTCTTCCGCCAGAATATTATTTAAATCCTTGGGAATATAAAAAAAAACATTTAAAATGCGAATTACCTTCAGCGCTACAAGTACAGGCGGATCGTGAAATGGCAGATGTCTCTAAGTTTCCGTTACAGAGCAACAAAGGGCCAGTCTTACTCGTAACAACAATACTCATTATATTAATAAGCAGACAATATGCCTCTTTGGAATAAATATTGCAACAACAAAAAAATGACACGTCACATCAGTCACGTGGTCGTCAGCGCGCGTCATCTCGGCGGCATTGTTGGTTCAACACTGCAATGAAGAATCCTGGGACACGTTTTGACAATCGGTGTCTCATCAAGCAGCAGCAGCAGAGTCAGGCTTTGCTTGAAGCTATGCTGGTGAACTGTCCAGATGATTATAGGCAAGGACATCTCTCTCTCGCTCTCGCTCTTTGATATGGGTCGGATTTCGACGAAAATGTATATCGTACAGACGACAACCACGCACTTAAATAATTAGCCTCGCCGTGGAAAATATAAATAGCAAAATAAATCAGCGGACAATTTTTACCACCTTCCAACATTTTTGTTTCCATGTAAAGCGTCGCGTGTGTGTGTGCACACGTCTGTGAATCTTGAATGAATCGTGCACCGCAATGGCAGCGCATAGGAGACTACAAGCCACGTGGATGCCGTATTTGTTTTTTTTCTTGCTCTGGTTTGTTTTAGTTTGAGACAAGAGCCGGACGGTTTTGTGATGGGAGTGCTCTCACCAATAACAGACATCCTTGTGATCGAGACACTGCAGAAGGTCGAAACGGATCCAGAGTGTGCTCGCTTAACCAAATGCTGCTGAATTACTCCTCTTTAAAGCCACATAGGCCGATGTATTAATACGATATAAATGTTTTCTTGGTTCTTTCGGTAAAGTCACGTAGAAGGGACAGACCTGTTCTTCACCGTGAGGACGGCTGATTGCGTTGTGGCCGAAACGTCGTGAGAATTTTATTATTTTATTATTTCCCTTCTACGTGACTTTACCGAAAGAACCAAGAAGATGAATCCCTGCAGTCACGAAAGCTTTAAATCGAAAGATATAAATGTTATTTGCATGTGAATAGAGAATTGAGTTCTGCTTATATATTATTTACCTATTATTTGTCTCGTATTATAAACTATATTTATTTATGTTTGAGAGTACGCATCAGAGACTGGGATCTTTTTTCTGCTAGTATAAGTGAAATTGAGCTAAGCAGCTATTTTGTATGAACGGTTGCATGCCAAGACCGCTGTATAATTCCCTCTCTATATATACACACACTCATATATGCTAATGTTTACGACGTATGTAAGTAATACATCAGTTACGTGAACAAAAAACGTGAACATTACGTAAGAGCATTGCGGTGCATGCGTTGGCATGCCGCGGACCCTTAATAGGTGCTCGCAAACAGCACTTGCCCTCCTTGTGCTGCTACACGACTGAAGCCTGGGAAACTTTGTCAGTACTTTGCCTCGCGTGTTTGTTCGAGAACGATTGATAAATTGCGCGGAAATTGTGAATTTAGTCTGACGTGTAGTGGAAGTCTATGTTTTGTCGTCGTCATCATCGTTGTTACAACGCGACTACCGTATTGTCCGGATTATAAGACGCTCCGGAAAGTAAGACGCACTCCGTACGTGTGCCTGGTGTCAACAAAGAGACAAACTTTTGCTCTCTCACACTCACACGAACGCAACTACCGGATTATAAGACGCAGCCCTTCCACCCAAATTTTTTCCGTAAAAGTCTGTACAGCGGTTAAAAGGTGCGTCTTTTTTTTATCCGGACAATACGGTAATTGCTTTGGATAAGTATATTTGTAGATCTTCTTGGTTCTTTCGGTAAAGTAACGTAGAAGGGAAATTATAAAATAATAAAAATAATAAAATAAAATACAATTCTCACGATGTTTCGGCCACAACGCAAGCAGCCGTCCTCAGGTGAAGAACAGGTCTGTCGGAAAGACAACGTCTGAACCTATTATTTTATTATTTCCCTTCTACGTGACTTTACCGAAAGAACCAAGAAGATGAATCCCTGCAGTCACGAAAGCTTTAAATCGAAATTTATATTTGTAGGTCTTTACGATGTTAAACCTTTCATGTAAGTGCGTTTATAATATACTGCGAATATGCGCACGTACTCAGAATTGGCATGCGCTCGCTAACAGCACTTGCCCCATCAGCCTACCAAGGCCGATACTGTAGACTTTGTATTTGTGTTTGGGTAGGAATGTGAACTCTCTACCAATATCGTGAGGAATGGTGGCGGAGCGATTAGCGCACTGCACTACCAGACCAGCGGATCGGATCCAAAACGCCGTTCACGACCAATAACAGTGGTATATATTTCAACCGGTCCTGGGCCTCCCCTACGTCGACTCAGCCTTAAATTAATACTTGGAGCGGTGGGTAAACAGAGAGACAAAGTCGGCCGGGCGTGGTTTTGCCCACCTATCCCTTCGTGCACCGTGCCAGCCTTTATAGGTGCTCGCTAACAATCCTTGCCCAAACAATCCGTTAAAGGCTATACGGGGGTTTATTTCCCTTTGTCATTGTATATTTATATCCCATGGTGCTGCCAAAAAAGTTAAAATCCTTCACGGCCAACACCAGCGACGATTATCTGAACCGGTCCTGGGCCTCCCCTAAGTCGACTCAGCCTCAAAATGAGTACCTGGTACGATGATCGTCCTTGGGGAGACAAAGGCGGCCGGGCGTGGTGCTGGTCACCCACCACCTCGTGAGCCGTGCCGTTCCGGCCTTCATAGGTTGCTGCTCGCTAACACCACTTGCCCCAACAGTCTGTCAAACACTTTGCTTGTGAAACCGCGTGTACGATTCACGTTTCGTGCAGCTCACGGATCGTTCTAACTCTTCATCGGCAGCCGCCCAACTCTGCTCGCTTGCTACCGGCGTCAGCGTCACACTCCGCACGGGTTGGCAAATTACTCGGTCCACCCGCGATGTTCCTGTGCGGCGGTGGGGGGATGGGCGTTGTCGGACGCGAGGCTTCTGAGCAGCAGCCGCATCAGTGAGGCTCCGGGTTGAGGCTGCCCGCTCCGTGACGCGTCCAGCCCCCCACGTGGTTCCACGCGCACGCACGGGGGTCGTGGTGGGGGTGGTGGTGGTGGGGGGCTCTCACCGCCACGTTCCACATCAGTGGAGACGTCTCAGACCTCCACTCGCGACAAACGCCGTCAACTCTCCACTCAAATTCTAGATTTGAAGCTTTCGTGACCGCGAGGATTCACACTCTTAGGTTTTTTGATGCAGTAATTTTAGCTGTGACGGTCCCACCTGATGACGGAGACTTGTGTTGCCTCCGAAACGTCGTGATTTATTATTTTATTGTATTTCCATTATTACTTTTGTTAACTTTTAATTTTATTTGTCTCCACTCAAAACTTGTGGAGCGTCTTCGCGAGAAGCGACGTCGCTCACGGCGCTCGCCGTCGTCCCTGATTTCGAGGTGTCATCATCCACCTTCTAGGACGCCGTGGGAATTGTGCGCGTGTTGGACTTCTTTCGCACCGTACGTAGCCAGCCGTGCTAGTCGGAGGTGCGCGGGAAAGAGAACAAACTAAAACACGATCAGCAGTGTACGAAGAAACGAGTTTTAAATCGAGATTTAAAAGTGCATATGTCCGGTGGAATTGACGTCACTGTAGTCTGTCTGTATGCGTGAGTTTGATTACGTCTCCCCCTTCGAGAACATCTTGAACATTTACCGACGCGAACTAACGAATCCGAATCTTGCAGGGTCGGGCGTCTATCCAGCCCATCATTTCTATCGGGTCGATAAAGCGAGTACTAGTTAGCGGGGAGTCAACATTCATAGAGGGATGGACTATTTACCGGCCGCAGGAAATGCGGAATATCCACCACTCCAGACGAACCACCACCACCACATTACCTGCATTCTCTGGATTATAAGACGCACTTTCATCCCTGTAGTTTAAAGCAACATTTGCAGGTGCGTCTTATAATCGGGGTAGACATACGTGTGTGTCTGTGTGTGTGAGGCGGAGCCGTAGTGTAGCGCTCACGGCCACCATCAGTGACGATTATCTGAACCGGTCCTGGGCCTCTCTCTCCTACGTCGACTCAGCCTCAATGAGTAGCTGGTGCGGTGTGTAAACATCGCCACTGGGGAGAGAAAGGCGGCCGGGCGTGGTGTTGGCCACCAACTCTCTAATGCGCCGTGCTGGCCTTCATAGGTGCTCGCTAACAGCACTTGCCCCAACAGTCCATACGGGGGATCTTTGTCTTTGTGTGGGCGACTAGATTTGTATAACTGCATTGACAGATGCGATTCACTCTGATTCACTCTGTAATTCACTATGTGATCCGCTCTGTGATCCACTCTGTGATCCACTCAGTGATTCACTCAGTGATTCACTCTCTGATTCACTCTGTAATTCACTCTGTGATCCACTCTGTAATTCACTCTGTAATTCACTCTGTGATCCACTCTGTGATTTGCTCTGTAATTCACTTTGTGATTCACTCTGTAATTTACTCTGTAATTCGCTCTGCGATCCACTCGCTCCGTGAAGCGGCGAACACGAGAATTCCGTCACGAATAGAAATCGGAATTACGCGCGCACCCGGGGAAGCGTTTTCCATCCTTTGCCTGCGACTCCGTCCTCACCCTCGACCCTCGTCCACCCGCGGACGATGGAGCGACGAATGATTGCTCGAGCCCCGTGATGAAAAGTGCGCACAGAAGCATGGGGTGGGGAGAGGGAGAGTGAGGGGTGGGGAGAGTGAGGGGAGGGGAAGGGGACAGTGAGGGGAGGGGAGGGAGGAGGGAGCGCGGTGGAACCTCGATGAAATGAAACCGAGAGACAGAGGAAGAGGAGCACGTGGATGTAGAGAGACCACGCACGTAGATGTAGAGAGAGTGAGCGAGAGAGCGAGCGAGAGAGTGAGCGAGCGAGCGAGCGAGAGAGCGAGCGAGGGCTACATAAAGCCCCGTTTAAAAAAAAAATTTACGAAATGATGAACGAAACAAAGTGCCGAATACACCGAGCATCTTCTTGTTTCCATTGATCGTAAAAAAAAAGAGGGTGAGTGAGAGAGTGACCGAGAGAGTGACCGAGAGAGTGACCGAGAGAGTGACCGAGAGAGTGACCGAGAGAGTGAGCGAGAGAGTGAGCGAGAGGAGGGGGGGGGGTTACATAAAGCAAAGTGAAAAAAAATGTACGAAATGATGAACGAAGCAAAGTGCCGACTACACCGAGCATCTTCTTGTTTCCACTGATCGTAAAAAAAGAAACCTCGCACGTGGATGTAGAAAGACCACGCGCGTGGATTTAGAGAGGTCGTATTGACTGTCGCGAGAAGGAGCGAGACTGGTGACGGAGCTGCAGGCAAAGCAGGGAAACACCTCCAACCATAGAGATGGGAGCGGCCAGATCGGATCAGAATCGGAGTCTGTATTTAGACTGGAGAAATCCGATGAGCTGTGAAGCTCTTTTACACGATGGGTCATCAATCGAACTGACGATTAGCAAATAAATAATCGTCGTTGCGTGTTTGTCCGAGCCCATCATCCCTCGGAGTGTATAAAATTACTCAGGCGAGTATCACTTTGTCAGGGTGTCAACAACAGTGATTGCGCTATGGATATACACGCGCCCGTCATGGGGAATGTGGAATTTCCACCACGGGTACGCAGGGGATGAGCACCAACGCCTCAGCGTGGCTCATTTGAGCAGGAACTCACTTTGGCTTTGACTTTATAGATGATTGTCACTGATGTATGTGACGAGGCGCTGTGTGTGTGTGTGTGTTCTGCTGGATAGAGAGGGCTAACCGGGCGTGGCACGGGCTAGAGAAGAGATGGGGATTTAAAGCTTTCGTGACTGCAGGGATTCATCTTCTTGGTTCTTTCGGTAAAGTCACGTAGAAGGGAATAATAAAATAATAAAAATAAAACATAATAAAACAATTCTGACTTTACCGAAAGAACCAAGAAGAAGAAGAGATGGGGAGTTGATTAATATGACTTTAAACCCCTCGCCAAACCTCCTACGCATTTCACAAGTAGTACTAATCGCATATCTGCATTTCCCATAAATATGCTAAATTCCTCTTGATATGCTAATTCTTTTGTCAAGGCGCTCTTCTCTCCTCCATCCCAGCTTAAATAGACGCTCCAAGCCTGGGGTGTGTCATTCAGACGCTGTCTTCTCGACAGACCTGTTCTCCACCTGAGGACGGCTGCTTGCGTTGTGGCCGAAACGTCGTGAGAATTATTTTATTATGTTTCATTTTTATTATTTNATTATTTCCATTCTACGTGACTTTACCAAAAGAACCAAGAAGAAGCTGATTGGATTTGCCGATGACCGGTGCCAGCGGTGTCAAGATCGGCCTCTGTGGCGGAGGAGGCTCGTGAATGACGCTGCTACTGGGCAGTTGGAGACAGTCGCCCTCCAACAACAACGGAGGGCGGAGGAGCGACGCTCACAACAACGAGCGGAGCGACGGGCGGATAAAACGCAGTCGATTTTGCACTGTGGCCCAACGCAGGCGGTGCATCTGCCAGTCATCTCAGTCGGTCAACCCTTTTGCCGGCGAGCATTCGACGCTTCACGCGGCCTCAGGGTGCACCTAGCCTGGCACGCGCGTCGTGGTGACATCACCGCCACGTGGTGTCTGGTGTCTTCGCCTGCCATGTGCACGATGCCCCCCACCTCCCTGTTTTTGGTGATTTGGAAAAGTTTTTTGGCTTGGCCATGTTTTGTTTGTTGTAGTACGGAGTTAGATTGATGGCTTTAATCTAAGTTGTCTTGTGGTTGTTGTTGTTTGACTTGCATCCCACTGGGATTTTTGCACAGCGTTGGTGTACGGTGCTTTTTCTTGAAGACTTTGCAGTTTTTTCCTGGATGTTTCTGTTTGCGCATAGTCACTTTAAGATGTTTTCTTGTTCATGTTTTAGTTTTTTGTTTTGTTGCGGTTGCACCCGATTCAAGAGCCGAATGGCTCACGGGGCTACGCCAAATAAACTGAGAAATAAATAAAACCGAGAGAAATTGCTCACAACCGCCCCTGTGAAGTGATTGCGATGAAAGTAGCCAAGTAACGCGGAAGCGACGTCCGATATTCTCGCCCGTATTCTTTTTGACGATTTACACCGCTCGTAATTTCACGAGCTAATTCTTGTGTTTTAATTAAAAATCGTCACGTATCGAATTACGCCGCTATTACTCTGCACACACCCCCCCCCCCCCACACGCGCACTATATTGACCCAGGAAAAGCACACCACAGTCTCAAGACCGTGTTTCAAGAAGCTGCTGCGATGGGGATGTTTGACCAATATCTGTTCACATTAAGCTGGCTTATACTTTCAAAATGTAATTTTATTGCGGAATATCAATACAGTATATATAGTGGAAACTCTTTCATCGGCTGCGGTGTGAGCAAGCAATTGCAGGACTGCGCTCTTGTCTTTTATATCTACTGGACATCTGTGAAAAGAGCTTCATGGCTCATCGGATTCCCCCAGTAGAAATCAATATTCTGATCAAGAAGCGAGTGGTATCTGAAACGGCCCGGGACCTCCCTCATCATGAACCCGCATTGACCAGCGTGGTGAAGTATCGTGAAAGTAAAATAATAAAAACCCTACAACCAACACGGCGTGTGAAACCTTTCATCCAGAAGTGGATGAACTAATGGGAGTAAATGATTGTTATCACCGTATTCTCTGGATGAACTGGACTCACTTTCCTACCCCGCATTTAAAGGGAGAAAAAGTTAGTGGTGCGTCTTATAATCCGGTAGTTGTGCGCGTGTGAGTGTGTGATCAGATATGTACGACTTTATACTGGTAGGAACCTCCTGGTTACACCAGCCCACAGGGGATTATTGTGTCCGTCCGTCGTGCATCCAAAAATGGGAGGGGTGTGGCTGGGTGGAGAGGGTGGGGAAGGGCTGGGTGGGGAGAGGCTGGGTGAGGGGTGGGAGGGGTGGGGCTGGGTGGGGAGGGGCTGGCACCCCGTGGTGCCCTTATAAAACTCAACGTTTCACCTACTCACGCCGGCTTGTGCCCGCCCTCACAGTCGGCCATATTTGCGGAATACACCACGCGCCGTTGACCCTGGCCATTGACCGAGCAACCCAACGTTCCTACCAGCTCCCTCCGCAGGACAATGTGTTTGACACCTGGGGGCAGGATACAAGTTGGGGTGTGCGTCTTACTTTCCGTAGCGTCTTATAATCGGGGGAATGCGGTGTTAGCGAGATGCGCTGTTGCATGCCGACGGACTGGGGAGGCCTTCGTCCAGCAGTGGATTGATGACGACCGGTGAATTATGTTAATGTTTGTTTTTGGCATGGCCTTAGATGCTCGTTAGATATTACGTTGAATGACTTTTTTTAACTGTTATTGAATTGCAATCGTCGTCAGCCATGGTCAATCAGCTGCTGGATGAATCCGTCCATAAGTCTCTTCCATCAGCATTATCATCATCATCAGCCATGCTCAATCCACCGTGGGATGGATTCTTCCATGAGGCTCCTCCATAATCGCAGCCATGGTCAATCCACTCTTGGACGGATGCCTCCCTAATTTCCCTACATCACAATCATCATCAGCCATGGCCACTCCACTGCTGGATGAATTTCTCGCCGAGCTGCCTGCCACCACCTCTCACGATCCTTTGATGCAACGGCCCAACACCAACACTCGCTCGCTCTGCACCAGCGGATTTCATTGCTCCATCTCCACGTCGCGTTCCCATTCCTCGGTTGCTACTCCGTTATTAGTAAAACTGCAATCTTACGCGATTGGGTAATGCAAATTTTAATTTCTAGTGATGATGTCGCTGCTGCTGCTGCTGCGTTGGCATTGTTGCTCAATTAAATACAACTATTCAACACATTCATCAATAATAGGCGACGTTTCAGGTAGTGGTCCATCATCACAGCACGTAAAACTGAAGAAGGGCCATTGCGTTAAACGTCGCCTGTTATATATTTTGCCTTTGAATGGCACCGTGTTATTGGCAGTTGATTCATGAATATATACTGCATAAGTATCAATGCATGTGTGCACCATAGTGGTGCTCGTGTTTACAGAGCGACACTGCTGTTTTGATGAAATTTGTGGTGACGTTGAAAACAAAAGACTACAAAGATAGAGATACCCGCCCCCCGTATAGCACCTACAGACTCTGGCATGGGGCAAGTGCAGTTAGCGGAGTACCGATTAAGGCCGGCACACACACACACAGTCACACACAACAAAGACAAAGATCCCCCGTGTAGCTTTTACAGACCGTCGGGGCAAGTGCTGTTAACGAGTAGCACCTATGAAGGCCGGCACGGCACGCGAGGGGGTGGGTGGCCAACACCACCCCGGCCGCCTTTGTCTCCCTCGTGGCGACATTTACATGTACTCATTTAAGGCTGAGCTGACCTAGGGAAAGCCCACGATCCGATTCAGATAATCGTCATCGTTGTTGGCCGTGAACGGAATCGAACTCGGGTCGCCGGGTTCGTAGCGCGACGCGCTAACCGTTGCACCACCGCTCCACACAGACACATTACACACAGATACACACAGATACAAAGACACACACAGACAAGCACACACGCACACACACACACTCTTGTGCTGAAATTCCTCCATTGTTTGTACTCGCTGAGCCATCAAATAACTTCCCAGGGAAACTCCCGCACGCCACGCACGCAGTGAAAGCGATGGGTAGCGATGGGAGTGGGTGATCGGAGTGTTGAGGGTGGGTGATGGGAGCGCGTGATGGCTCTGGGTGATGGTTGCGATGATGGGAACGGGTGATGGGATCGTGCAAAATGGGTGATGGGTCTCTCTGTATGATGGGTGGTGGATCTGTGTGATGATGCGAGTGATTGATGGGTGACTGGCCTGTGTGTGGTGATGGTTGCGTACGTACGTGCGTGTACAATATACAATGTACAGGCCTTTGTCAATCCCCTGCTGGATGAAGGACGGCTCACGGCGCGTTGATCATGGGGGGGGGGGGTTCTTTGATCATAATTCATCACGCTGGTCCGTGCGGATTGGAGAAGTTAGAGGGAACCCGGCACGGCTTAGATATCACCCGCCACTGATGTTAGCCGTGTGCCGTGCGCTAACCACTGCGCCACCGCTCCGTCCACATAGAACAAAGAACCCGGCGACCCGAGTTCGATTCCTTCTCGCTGCCTTGACACACTGTAGGGGCAAGTGCTGTTAGCGAGTAGCACCTATGAAGGCCGGCACGGCACACGAGGGGGTGGGTGGCCAGCACCACGCCCGACCGCCTTTGTCTCCCCGGTGGCGATGTTTAGACACACCAGGTCCTCATTTGACGCTGAGTCGACCTAGGGGAGGCCCAGCACCGGTTCAGATAATCGTCACTGGTGTTGGCCGTGAGCCGGAATCGAACTCGTGCCGCCTGGTTCGTAGCGCAGCGCGCTAACCGCTGCACCACCACTCACTGCCGTGAAAATCCACTCCAGCAGCTACACGCGAACTGATTCCAGCACTCCATCTCCTCCTTGGACGTGGGCTCCATTCGTCGGCTTAGCTATGCACACATATGTATGCCTATCTGCATGTACTGTACATCATCATCATCACACGTACACAGTACGTATGTCATTGTTGTTGAAGGGTTTGTTCGTATGCGTGCGTGCATGTGCGTATGTGTGTATAGATAAATAGATTAACATTGCATGGATTTTATTTTCCGTAGCTCAGCACCGGACAGCTCCCGCTCGATGTACGTCCTGCATGTACGTATGAGTGTGTCTATGTGTATGTGTGAGTGTGTGTATATGTATGTGTGAGTGTATATGTATGTCTGAGTGTATATGTATGTGTGCGTATGAGCCGTGCCTAACCTCTGAGCTACCAACCAGGCGAGCCGAGTTCGATTCCCGCTCACGGCCAACACCCAGTGACGATTATCTGAAACGGTCCTGGGCCTCCCCCTAGGTCGACTCAGTCTCAAATGAGTACCTGGTGTGGTGTGTAAACATCGCCACCGGGGAGACAAAGGCGGCCGGGCGTAAGGTTGGCCACCCACCCCTAGTGTACCGTTCCGGCCTTCATAGGTGCTCGCTAACAGCACTTGCCCCAAAAGTCGGTTGAGGCTATACGGGGGATCTTTGTCGTTGTATTTGTATAATTTGTATAGTACGTACACACGCGTGTGTGTGTTTGATGCGAGCGTGAGGTTGATGGATTTACTGCGAGACTCCGAGCTGTAAGCGTGTAATGCGCGCACAATATGATTATGAATGTTACGTGATTGATATGAATGTGTGTGTGTGTGTAAGGAGGTAACACAAGCTTGATTTATATGTGTCGAGTGTTTTGTGTCTGACTTTGTGTGTGCGCGTCTGTGAGCTTGCAGTGGCGAGCGGTGGCGCAGTGGTTAGCGCACTGCGCTGCGAACCCAGCCGCACGAGTTCAACACCCCACCCCGCTCGCCACCAACAACAGCAGTGGCGAATATTTGAACCGTTGCTGGGCCTCTCCTAGGTCGACTCGGCCTTAAATGAGTACCCGGTGCGGTGTGTAACCATCGGCGCTGGGAAGACAAAGGCGGCGAGGGGCTGGTTGATGTCACGCCACCCCACAATAGTCCGCTCAAGGCAATGCGAGAGATGCTCGTGTCTGTGTGTACGTGTTTGTCTGTATGTATGTCTTTGTACGTGCATGTTTGTATGTACGTGTATGGAGGAGTGGTGGTGCAGCGGTTAGCACGCTGCGCAACGAACCTGGCGACCGGGTTCGATTCCCGCGTCACACGGCAAACACCGGTGATGATTATCTGAACCGGTCCGAGCCTCCCCTAAGTCGGCTCAGCCTCAAATGAGTACATGATGCGGCGCGCGCTTTCGTGAATTGAGTCATGCAAATTCGAGTGATGTTCGACTAGGACTAGAGGGGTACATTTTGTACAGATATCGCTCCACGCTCAACACTCGCGCAAACACGAGCAGCGTCATCAGCATCATCATCATCATCATCTGTGGACCGAGTAATTCGCCTCCCGAGGAGTGTGACGCTAAAGGCGATCGACAACAACAGGCAGCACGTGCGGGTGTTACCGTCTTCTCCCGATGTATACAAGACGCAAATCTGCGTGCGCGTCTTCTTATGATCCGATTTGTGTATGTGCAGTACGTGTGTAGGGTGCCGGATTAAGCTCAGTGCGGTTATAAGGGGGCCCTAAATAAATAAATAACACAAATATTAAAACGCATTTTTTTCTTAACTTGCAAAGTAAGTAATTGTATTTTTCATTTGCTACACAGCCAGATAATACGACAAATCGCTAACCTAAACACCCAGTCGTTGGCAAAAATTGAAGGCGGTATAGTACTATAGTAATAGAGCAAGTGCAGAATCACTGAAGCGGAATTCATAGCTTGAAAGCATTCAGCGTGGGGCCCTTGAAAGTGCGGGCTACGTAGCTACCACACGTGTAGTAGCTACTACACATGTAGTAGCTACCACACGTGTTGTAGCTACTACACGTGCAGTAGCTACGCGTGTAGTAGCTACTACACGTGTTGTAGCTACTACACGTGTTATAGCTACTACTACACATGTAGTAGCTACTACACGTGTTGTAGCTACTACACGTGTTGTAGCTACGCGTGTAGTAGCTACACGTGTAGTAGCTACTACACGTGTATCTAGTACACGTGTAGCTGCTTGTGCTACTGGGATAATCCGCCACTGCCGTGTGTGATGTCGTTGACACCGGGCGCAAGTTCTGGTGTGCGTCTTACTTTCTGGAGCGTCTTTACAATCTCGTCAATGCGACAGGCGTACGTGGGTGACCAGCGTCGCGGTGATTTCTAGTTCGCTGTCCTTCCCTCGCACCTCCTATTAACAAGGGTGGCTACGTGCGGTGCGAAAGAAGTTCAACGTACGTACATCTCTAGACGCAGCGACGACAAAAACACACAAATGTGTTCACTTGATTACACTGGTCAACACACTTTTTCTGGCATAAGGTATTCCAACGGTTTAGGTAATTTTGGGTGCTGATTCCAAATCTGGCATCATTTTTGTTTTTGAGATATCAAATATTGCATTTTCAATAAAAACTGCAGAAGAAAAATTTAAATAATGTGGATATCTACATAAAATGATATTATAAACACACTATCCTAAAAATACAGCACCATATTTTAACACTAAAGCAGTCACTGACTCGCAACAACTTGCAATCATAAGTGACAGAGTTAATTTCTGGTAAAATCAATGAAAATGGGGTATGCCGATAGATAAAAATGAGATGTGATAGAGCAAATCTGAGATCAGATGTGAATCAGCACCCTGAAATTAGTCTAAAACAGCTGCAAAAGTCCAGGCCAGAATTTTTTTTTTGACCAGTGTTATTTATTATTACTCGTAAGCCTTGGCCCGAGCCTCACGGCGCTCCAACAGGAGTGACCTGCCATGGAACGTTTGGCCAAATGTGTTTAGCGTCTCGTTCTATTGCTTTGTCATCATCAGGCCACGAGCGATCCACTGCTGGGTGACAGACCTCCGGCCTCCCACCCCCAAATCCGTGCAGGTGCTCTGGGTGAACGAGACTGGGGTGAAATCATCCGCGTGCAGGTGCTGAAGGTGGATCATCGTCCACGTTCGTTTTTAAATCCTTTATATTAAGTTCACTTGCTTGCTTGCGCGCTTACGACCGTGCAAATCTTTCGGTCGTTTTTTAACCCACTTCCCATGATCCAATCGAGCTGACATTTTGCACACAGACTCGTTGTGCGGACAATTGATTTTCGTGAAAACATTTTTTTCCATAACTTTACACTTTTTAGGATTTTTTTTAAATATTTAATTACCAATTGCTTAATGGTGGCAGGCAATCATCTGACCCATAGGTGGCAGCCATCTCAAGCCAGAGGACGAGAGAACTCTAGCCGCCACGCATATAAAGGATTTATAGTGAAAAACTTTGTTTTAACGGGTTAATTTTTCCCATTTGGGTTGTCACCAGCCTCGTCCTGCCTAGCGCCGCGTTGCACTCTTCCCAATGTGTTGTTGTTGTCGTTGTTGTTGTTGTCGTTGTTGTTGTTTGTTCTCTGCCCCAAGCGTTCCTCTTCCTCTGTCTCTCTCTCGATGCAATTCCAAACGGGGCACCTCTAAATGCTTTTCTGCGCACTTCTCAAAACCTTTGTTCGATCTTTTGTTTTGTTAAATCGCACTGATTGAAAACGTTCCTCTTCGGACGCACTGGTATCATAACTGTGTTGCTTCCCACTGCAAGCTTGTACCAAAATGACTCCAGTTTATTGATGTTTTGGTATGCCCGGTGAAAGTCCACTCTTCCGATCAAGAGGTCAGGAGATCACTTCACAGCCGCCGACGTCGTTGATGTCATCACACATCGGCTGTCTCTCCTTCCTTCTGCCAGATTGCGCGCACAATCGACGCAGAGACATCCAGTCTCACGCATCACCACGACGATCTGGATGATCGATGTCGGTCTTCTGTCTTTCTTGCACAGAACGCTCATACTTCAACGACCTCTCTTAAAGTCCCACCACACCACACCAACTCACCACTACCTCACCACCACCAACTCACCACCACCTGACCACCACCAACTCTCCACCACCTCACCACTACCACCAAACTCACATCCGCCACCACCACCTCTATCATCATTATCACCACCACCACCATCACCATCTGGGTTCAGATCTTAATTCAAGTATGCAATAGAGATCTGAATTCACGAAACAATTTAACGCATGCGTCCATAACATTGTGTGTCCCTTAAAGGAATATATATAATAGACGTTTCGGGCAATGGTCCTTTATTGCACATAGAATATATTTTGTTCAATGTTAATTTGTTTAATATGAATCGCTCATCCTGTTGCTGGAATTACATCTCATAAGTGTAATAATGCGACTCACGTACCGTATATCTATTATTCAATAACGTGCATTTCATTGCTCAGATACAGCATATAGCGGTGGAGCGGTGGGTGCAGTGGTTAGCGCATTGCGCTATGAGATTGGCGACCTGAAACCTCGAGATAACTTGTGAACTCCAGGCTCTGGAGCGGATAATTTAGAGCGAGATGTCGTTCGACACTGGACATCTGTAAAACAAACTAAAAAAGAGCTTCATAGCTTATCGGATTTCTCCAGGATTAATAAATATTCTAAATGTTGCCACTGGTTTGAGCCGTGGCCGGGATTGTACTCATAGCGCAGTGCGCTAACCACTGCGCCACCGCTCCAGCCCTATATACTTCTGTACTGTATTAACCAAGGCGCTCTACAAATAAACAACTAAGATAGGATACACTCAAATTAGTGTCAGTAACCTATAATAACATTATAGCCTAGTGAGATTTGCACTGTTCATGTAGAGTTAACACACAATCGTGTACAGCCCTTCGTCAATCCACTGCTGGATGGAACTCATCTTATTGGTTCTTTCGGTAAAGTCACGTAGAATGGAAATAATAAAATAATAAAANGAAAACATTAATTATTTATTATGTTTTATTATTTTTATTTTATTATTTCCATTCTACGTGACTTTACCGAAAGAAACAAGAAATGAATCCTGCAGTCACGAAAGCTTTAATTCGAAATTTGGATGGAACTCGTTCGAGGCGTGTTTGACCATACTTCACCACGACTGTCAGCGGGGGGTTGGTGAACCCAGGAATTGGTGCAAACATCACTCGCCACTGATGGTAGCCTGGGTCCGCAATTCGAACTCAGACACAGGACAGGTTGCTGACGCGTAGGCCGACCAGCAAAAAAACTAAACCCCCACGTCATTTAGTTACTTAACACGAGAATCATTTATTACAGAACATTTCAACGCAATTAAAGCGCGACTTCGTAGAACAGTTACATATCACTCTGCACCTGGCGTAACGTAGAATTACGTTGACAATTGTGTGACCCTACATTTACACATATGCGCGTGTGCTTTGCATGTAGTGTTTCAAACGTAACACACAACTGATGTCGTGTTCACACGAACGCAATGTTTCATATGCAGCAAAAGCACGTGCATCAATACGGCATTGTAATATAAGTATTATGTACAATGAGCTGTGAGTAATTATTACATTAATTGCAATATATTATGCACTGGATAGCGATATGGGGAAAAAAAACGAATGTGCCATCAATGAGAATTAAATGCGTGACTTTCGTGGCCGAGATACATTTACATCACTTCAGATGCAGAGAGCAGTGGATGGTACCTGGCTGACGACGATTATAGAATCGTTATTATATACATGACTTAAGCGACGTTAATTTGTGTTTGCAATATCTACTTATACAGTCTATATATGTGTGCGTTGGAGAGCGAGTGTCTGATGTGAATGACCATGATGTTATAAGAAAAGGTGTTATACCCATTCTGTTGTGTTAGGATGTTAAAACAACAACAAAGCAAGGAATCACGTCCGCGTTAACCCCACGTACTTGTGGTGAACATGAAGGTGTTAGACACATCTAACTCATACATACAGATGATAGTCACCGAGTCACATCTAATTCACGCATACAGACAGACTACTGAGACGTCAATTCCACCGTAGATATGCACTTTTAAATCTCGATTGAAAACTCGTTTCTTCGTACAACTGCTGATCGTGCTTTAGTTTGTTCTCTTTGTCCGCGCACCTCCGACTAGCACGGCTGGCTACGTACGGTGCGAAAGAAGTCCAACACGCACGCAATTCCCACGGTGTCCAAGAAGGTGGATGATGACACCTCGAAACCAGGGACGACGCTTCTCGCGAAGACGCTCCACGAGTTTGAGTGGAGACAAATAAATTAAAAGTTAACTAAAGTAATAATGGAAATAAATAAAATAATAAATCACGACGTTTCGGAGGCAACACAAGTCTCCGTCATCGGTGGGACCGTCACAGCTAAAATTACTGCATCAAAAACCTAAGAGTATGAATCCTTGCAGTCACGAAAGCTTCAAATCTAGAATTTGAGTGGAGAGTTGACGGCGTTAGTCGCGGTGGAGTCTGAGACGTCTCCACTGATGTGGAACGTGGTGGTGAGAGCCCCCCACCACCACCACCACCCCACGACCCCCGTGCGTGCGCGTGGAACCACGTGGGGGGGCTGGACGCGTCACGGAGCGGGCAGCCTCAGCCCGGAGCCTCGCTGATGCCGCTGCTGCTCAGAAGCCTCGCGTCCAACAACGCCACCGAGGCTCCACCCCCCCCCCCCCATGGCCATCGACGGCGGACCGAGTAATTCGCCTCCTTTGTACGACGCAGAATATGGAGCGCTAGGATCCTTGAAACAAGTTTAAATAGTAGGTTATAAAATAAACAGTGGGGTTGTTTTTCGATTTGAAGCTTTCGTGACTGCAGGGATTATCTTCTTGGTTCTTTCGGTAAAGTCACGTAGAAGAGAAATAATAAAATAATAAAATAACAATAAATAATTATTTTATTATGTTTTATTTTTATTATTTTATAAAATTATTATTTATTATGTTTTATTTTATTATTTATAAAATAATTATTTTATATTTATTATTTTATTATTTCCCTTCGACGTGACTTTACCGAAAGAACCAAGAAGAGTGGGTTGATATTGGTTTTTAACCCTTTTATCTGGCAACAAAACTGACACTTTTTTTNACAAGGAGTCATGTTTGCATGACCATACTGCAGTCATAATGCAAACAAAAAACATAACTCTGATATATGCACTGTCCTTGAAGTTGATTGGTCCACACCCGAGACAGCTTTCCTTAGAGCCAAGTCTCACAAAAAAGGTGTTAGTTTTGTTGCCAGATAGAAGGGTAAAAAAACAATTATCATATTTTTACTGGCAAATGAGGTTCCAATGTTGTTGTTGTTGTGTGAAAGTTTAAACAATATAATAAGAGTACGTACTCTTTAGTTCTTTCGGTAAAGTTACGTATAGAAGATAAATTAATAAACTACGTGGCTTTGCCGAAAGAACCAAAGAGTATGAATGCTGCAGTCACGAAAGCCTCAAATCAATAAGAGGACTTTCATGATGTATGAAGGGTTCCTTTAGCAGATATGAAATAACTTAAATTGAAAATTTAATTTATTTGTTTTTTACACACTTATAATATTTTAAATAATTTATGACTTGCTCTTTATAAGTTAAAAAACCGTAATATGCTATTATTTAATATATTATTTTATCTTTAGACGTGACTACCGAAAGAACCAAAGAATAATTCCTGCAGTCACGAAAGTTCCAAAATTAAGCGTAAAGATTGTTGGTCGTAAGAATAAAGACAAAGGTGCCCGTGTAAACTTCACAGGCTGACGGGGCAAGTTCTGTTAGCGAGCACGAGGGTGGTGGTGAAGCCAGAACCACGCCCGGCTGCCTTTGTCTTCCTAGTGTTGATACTTGCTTACACACACCACGCACACCATTTGCTCATTTCAGCTCTGGGTTCTTAAAGCAGTGCGCTAACCACTGCGTCACCGCTCCTCTTTAATTTGCACACACACAGTGATACACAGACGTTATCATTACTACTACTACCATTTGGCTAGACCAGGGGTCGGCAACCAAAATAACAAGAAGAGCCATTTCTTTCCAATTCGGTACAAAATTCAGTATTTCAAGAGCCGCAATGCATCTGAGTACATACTGTACATATCGTCAAGAAGCAGCCTGTAAAGAGCCGCATGCGGCTCCGGAGCCGTAGGTTGCCGACCCCTGGGCTAGACCAATGCATAGATACACAAAGATACAGCTTCCCCGTGTAGCCCCATAGACTGTAAGAGGCAAGTGCTGATCGCGAGATCGCACACATACAGTACGCACGTACACATACATACACACGCGCGCAAACACACCGAAACAAAAACAAAGATCCCCTTGTAGCCTTAACAGACTTTTGGGGCAAGTGCTGTTGGCGAGTAGTACCTATGAAGGCCGGAACGGCACACGCGGGTGTGGGTGGCCAGCACCATACCCAGCCGCCTTTGTCTCCCTCGTAGCGACGTTTGCACACCGCACCAGCTACTCATTTTGGGCTGAGTAGACCTAGAGGAGACGCCGGACCTGGTTCAGATAACAGCCACCGGTGTTGGCCGTGAGCGAGAATGGAACTCGGGTAGTCAGGTTCGTAACACAGCGCGTTAACCCACTACACTACCGCTCCCCCCCCACACACAGAATAACATCAACACACACACCTCGACACAAATCTCACAGCACTCGCCAGCAACACTGCCCTTAAAATAAACTAAAGATAATCTCCGACGTTTCGGGAAATGACAATTTTTTAACGGCACGTATACAGACACAAAAACAAAGATCCCCGTATAGCCTTGACAGAATGTAGGGGCAAGTGCTGTTAGCGAGCTGCACCTATGAAGGCCGGAACGGTACACGGGGGGTGGGTGGCCAGCACCACGCCCGACCGCCTTCGTCTCCCCAGTGGCGATGTTTACACACCGCACCAGGTACTAATTTGAAGCTGAGTCGACCTAGGGGAGGCCCAAGCCCGGTTCAAATAATCGTCACCGGTGTTGGCCGTTAGCGGGAATCGAACCCGGGTCACGCCGGTTCATAGCGCAGTGTAGCGCTAACCATTACACCACCGCTCCCGACAAACACTCACACACGCACACACGCAAATGTGTGTAGTATATATAACACAGCCCCGTGTCAATCCACTGCTGGATGAAGGCCTACCCACGCCGTGTCGGTCACGGGCTTATTTGACCATACTTCACCACGCTGGTCAGTGCGGGGTTTGTTGATGGGTAACCCAGAACCAGTGGAGTCGATATGAAAGAATTCCGGCTCGGAGCGCAGTGTGCTAACTAATTTAGATATATATACACATATATATACATACACATTTATAAATAGGAGGGACACGCACACGCCGACATAGACACAAATATACACACGCATAGACACACAAACACACACAGACACGAATATACACAGATACAAAAAGGACAAACACACACTCACACAAATACACATAGATACAAAAAGACAACACACACATATATAGACACCTTTGAAGACAAATATAGATATATAGTCTATACACTACAGGCCTCGACCCAAATACACACACACACACNTATACACAAGACACACGCGTACACAAATACACATACATATGGACACGCGTACACAAATACACTCGAGAAAGAAACCAAACGCAAACACACGCACACACACACACNAGGATTAGCACACACATCAGCACATGTATATACACACAAACAATTTAGTATATATATACACACACAGATATTAAAATACAAAGACAAAGATCCCCCGTATAGCCTTAACAGACTGCTGGTGCAAGTGCTGTTAGCGAGCACCTATGAAGTTCGGCATGGCACACGAGGGGGTGGGTGGCCAACACCACGCCCGACCGCCTTTGTCTCCCTAGTACCGATGTTTGCACACCGTGCCGGGTAGTAATTTAAGGCTGAGTCGACCGAGGAGATAATCGTCATTGGTATTGGCCGTGAGCGGGAATCGAACTCGGGTCGCCGGGTTCGTGACGCTGTGCGCTAACCGGTGCACCACCGCTCCTCACGCACATAGCTACACACATACAAAGACACAAATAACACGAAACATCAAATTAACTTACAATGAGCAAACACTTAAAAACATAGACACAGACACATGCACACATAGCTACACACCGTACATACAAATACATAAACACGCACTGATAAAGACAAAGATCCCCCTTGTAGCCATCACATGCTGTTGAGGCAAGTGCTTTAAATCGAGCACGTAACACACCGACACACAAACAAAGACCCCCGCATAGCCTTAACAGACTGTTGGGGCAAGTGCTGTTAGCGACGAGCACCTATGAAAGTCGGCACGGCACACGAGGGGGTGGGTGACCAGCACCACGCCCGACCGCCTTTGTCTCCCCAGTGGCGATGTTTACATACCGCACCAGGTACTCATTTTAGGCTGAGACACGCGCAACGCGTACACCACGTGCACACACGGACACCACACGTACACACGTACACCACGTGCACACACGTACACCACGTGAACACACGTACACCACGTGCACACACGGACACACGTACACCACGTGCACACACGGACACACGTACACCACGTGCACACACGGACACACGTACACCACGTGCACACACGGGACACTACACGTACACACGTACACCACGTGCACACACGGGACACCACACGTACACACGTACACCACGTGCACACACGGACACATGCGCACACACGTACACCACGTGCACACACGGACACATGCGCACACACGGGACACCACGTGCAACGCGTACACCACGTGAACACACGGGACACCACGTGAACACACGGTCACCACATGAACACACGGGACACCACACGTACACACACGTACACCACGTGCACACACGTACACCACGTGCACACACGGTCACCACGTGCACACACGTACACCACGTGCAACACACGTACACCACGTGCACACACGTACACCACGTGCACACACGTACACCACGTGCACACACCGACACATGCGCACACATGTACACCACGTGAACACACGGTCACCACGTGCAACACACGTACACCACGTACAACACACGTACACCACGTGCAACACACGTACACCACGTGCAACACACGTAAACCACGTGCAACACACGGTCACATGCGCACGCAGCCCGCCGCTAGCCGCAGATGAATCCCGCTGTCGTGACGATCCATCCCGTGACGATCCATCCCGTGGAGCTGACGGCCTCTCGCGTCTCGAGCCGAACTTCTCACGCTCAGCAAATTGTCAAAGCGAGTGGCGTCTCTTCCTAGAGCACGACTCATCTCACTCCCACTCCTCCCTTTCCTCCTGCACGCCCCTCTCGTCCTCCTCGTCCTCCTCATCCTCCTCCTGCTTCTCCTACATCCTCCACGTCCTTCTCCTCCTCCTCACTCCTCCTCGTCACTGATCTCTTCATTTCGTTCCGTCGTCACTGAACCTTGACGCGCTCCAGGAGTCGCCTCGCACCCTCCCACCAACTCCTCGCAGCTCGCTCTTGCGAGGCGCACGGAGGTGGGGAAACTTGGTGGGTGGATGGGGNTGTGTGTGTGTCTGTATGGGTGTGTGTGTGTTAGTGTGTGTGTCTGTGTGGTGTGTGTGTCTGTGTGGGTGTGTGTGTGTCTGTATGTGTTGTGTGTGTCTGTACGGGTGTCTGTCTGTCCGTACGGGTGTGTGTGTCCGTACGGGTGTGTGTGTGTTCGTGTGGGTGTGTGTCTGTGTGGGTGTGTGTGTCCGTACGGGTGTGTGTGTGTCCGTACGGGTGTGTGTGTGTGTCTATATGGGTGTGTGTGCCCGTACGGGTGTGTGTTCGTGTGGGTGGGTGTGCGTGTGTTCGTGTGGGTGGGGTGTGTGCCCGTACGGGTGTGTGTCTGTGTGTGTGTTCGTACGGGTAGCGGTGTGTGTTCGTGTGGGTAGGGGTGTGTGTGTGTGTTCGTGTGGGCAGCCGTAGTTTAGCGTTCAGCGCCCTGCGCTAGGAACCCGGCTATCCGAGTTCGATTCCCGCTCACGGCCACTAACAACACCAGCGACGCGTCATCTGAACCCGTCCTGGGACTCCCCTAGGTCGACTCAGCCTCAAACTACTGTATAGTGCGGTGTGTAAACATCTCCAATGGGGAGACAAAGGCGGTCGGGTGTGGTGCTGGCCACCACACCCACCCCTCCCCCGACCTTCATGGGTGCTCGCTAACAGCACTTGCCCCAACAATCTGTGAAGGCTACACGGGGGGTCTTTATCTGTGTTGTGTGGTCTGGTGCAAAGGTGACACCGTCGCGGTGAGTCACGCCGTTCGGTGGGACACGTCGCTGGCCGATCGGTCGCGATGCCCACGTGGGGGGCACGGCAGGAGTGCATGCCCCCACTTCCCCTTCTCTCTGATGGCCAAAGCTACGTGTTGGGACCCCCCCTTGACAACCGCCGTGAGATATGTGCTCANCACAGTGTAAAATAACTTGATTTAAGCTTTCGTGACTGCAGGGATTCATCTTTGGTTCTTTCGGTAAAGTCACGTGGAATGGAAATAAATTCAATAATAAAATACGACGTTTCGGCCACAACGCAAGCAGCCGTCCTCAGGTGGAGAATAGGTCTGTCACCACTGATAATGTAGTAACTATGCCACTGACAGACTCTGTCTTCTCCACAGACCTGTTCTCCACCTGAGGACGGCTGCATTGCGTTGTGGCCGAAACGTCGTGAGAATAATTTTATTATATTTTATTTTATTATTTTATTATTTCCATTCTACGTGACTTTACCGAAAGAACCAAGAAGAAAAAGTGTAAAATAACAACAAGGCGTGTTTAAAACGCGGTTGAAATGTTTTTGTGTGTAAGAAAAAAACGGATTAATTATGCGGTTAGGCAAGAACAGCCGCGATGTGTCGCCGAGGTGCGACTTGGCGAGACAAATTAAATATTGGGGGTCCACCTGGTCGTTTGCCGCACGCCCTGGGCAGATAACGCGGTCACTACGCCATTGATAAAGTAGTCCCTACGCCATTTATAATGTGGTCACTACGCCAACGATAAAGTAGTCCCTACACCATTGATAATGTAGTCACTACGTCACTGATATTGTAGTTACTACGCCATTGATAATGTAGTTACTACACCACTGATAATGTAGTTACTACGTCACTGGTATTGTAGTACTACGCCACTGATAATGTAGTTACTACGCCATTGATAATGTAGTTACTACGCCACTGATAATGTAGTTACTACACCATTGATAATGTAGTGACTACATCACTGATAATGTAGTTACTACACCACTGATAATGTAGTCACTACACCATTGATAATGTAGTTACTACGCCACTGATAATGTAGTTACTACACCATTGATAATGTAGTTACTACATCACTGATAATGTAGTTACTACACCACTGATAATGTAGTCACTACACCACTGATAATGTAGTTACTACACCACTGATAATGTAGTCACTACGCTACTGATAATGTAGTCACTACACCACTGATAATGTAGTCACTACACCACTGATAATGTAGTTACTACACCACTGATATTGTAGTCACTACACCACGGATAATGTAGTTACTACACCACTGATAATGTAGTTACTACACCACTGATAATGTAGTTACTACACCACTGATAATGTAGTTACTACGCCACTGATAATGTAGTTACTACACCACTGATAATGTAGTCACTACGCCACTGATAATGTAGTCACTACACCACTGATTTTATAGTCACTACCCACTGATAATGTAGTTACTACACCACTGATAATGTAGTTACTACGCCACTGATAATGTCGTCAATACACCACTGATAATGTAGTCACTACCCCACTGATAATGTAGTATTACACCACTGATAATGTAGTTACTACGCCACTGATAATGTAGTTACTACGCCATTGATAATGTCGTTAATACGCCACTGCTAATGTAGTTACTGCACCACTACCTCCACCGTAAAATAAAAATTACACATGCTTGTGCCGGAGATCCCGATGACGCCTCTCCGAGTCGGATGATTGAAATTTCCGTTCGCAGTTCCTGCAGAAACAAGAGAAACCCGCGGAGGCTTGTCACGTGGGACGTCAATACGCTCAGTGGGGAGGAGAGGCTGCCATTCCTCTGGTCGGGAGCTGGACCGGTACCACCCAGACCTATGTTGAAATGCAGGAGGTTCGGTGGACTGTTTCTGGAGCACCACGAGGGATGGAAAGTCCTCCACTCGGGGCAAGATGACTCCAAGCAACAGGGAGTGGCTTCTCTTATGATCGAACTAACGGAACGGACGTGGTGGTGAGGTGTGGGAAGCCGTGAGTCCCAGGCTACTGCGCATGGACTCGCATACTCAACAACAGCAGGTGGCTTACTGCTGGCTGAACGCACCTGGGTAGTGAGCTCATGACCGGCTTCGGTTTGGCAGCGGAGGTCTCGCTTCAAATCAGTCGAGCGGCATTGTCATTCCAGCGTCGCTCTCTACGAAGCCCGGGTCCTCTCGGCCACAGTCCTGCCCCTTTCTTCTCTCTCCTTTGCAAAATTTCGACTTCTTTGAAGGGACACATGCAACCGGTTTGAACATTGAGGCTAGGCCTGCCTACGATCCATCCAGGGTTGAACCAGACTGCATGGATTGCGCGAGGAGCTCATCGATTCCTGAAAGATGTGGGCACATCCCATCAGTGAGCTCATCAGGCGAGGCTGTGTTGTCTGGGTCGTGTAGCCCGCGTGCCCAACTACCGTAGGGGCTTTGTTTGGCCGATAGAGGGGGCTAAACGGGCGCGGCACGGGCTGGAGAAGAGATGGGACCGATGCGGTACGGGAGGATGTGGAGCTGAGTGGAGTTGCCGACCGGTACCAGCGGTGTCAAGATCGTCGTCTGCGGAGGAGGCGTGAAGGACGCTACTGGGCAGTTGGAGGCAGTCTCCACGCGCACTTCTACACAATGCTCAGTGCTGCACACGATCCAGTTCGCCCGTTAGATGTCCGTGTATCGATACACCCCTTCGTTCATTAAATCGACATCAACACTTCCGAGCGCGCACGAACATTTGGAAAGCGAGAAAAAAAATCTCGCGGAATCCAGGCGCGTGCATGGTTTTCATTCCTTGTTTATTTGTTTGCTGGGATTCCCACGCGCGTGGTTAAAGGTTCTTTCTTTGCCTTGCGGTTTAAAAAAAAAAATTCTTCACTCTGACCGCCGGGGTCACTCCCTTTCAATAGCCGGGCATTGACACCGAGCGTTCGCCCGAGCGTGTGTGTGTGTCTATGTGTGTGTGTATGTGCATGCGTGTGTGTGTATGTGGGGAGCGGTGGGTGTAGCGGTTAGCGCGCTGCGTATGAACCTGGCGACCCGGGTTCGATTCCCGCTCACGGCCAACACCGGTGACGATTATCTGAACCGGTCCTGGGCCTCCCCTGGGTCGACTCAGCCTGAAATTAGTACCTGGTGCGGTGTGGAAACATCGTCACTGGGAGACAAAGGCGGTCGGGCGTGGTGCTGGCCACCCACCCCCTCGTGTACCGTTCCGGCCTTCATAGGTGCTCGCTAACAGCACTTTTAAATGATTTTTGTGTTTTTGGGAGTGGTGGTGCAGTGGTTAACGATTGCGCCTCGAACCCCGCCTCGTCACTTCGATTCTCACTCACGGTCAACGCATCAGTGGTGAATATCTGAACCTGCCCGTGCGGGGGGTCTCCCCTAGGGCGACTCAGCCATAAATGAGTACCTGGTGCGGTGCGTGTTCATCAGCCAGCACCGGGACAAAGGCGGCCGGGTGGTGGTGCTTAGCCGACCCATCCCGTCGTGCCCCGTGTAGTGCCTCAATAGGTGTTCACTGACAACACTTGCCCCGTCAGCCTGTGAGAGGCATCTTTGTATAGGCATGCAGGCGCGTGTGTGGGTCGGAGTGGGTATGTGTCAGTGTAAGTGCCGCGTATGTTGTTGCCCTGCGGGGTATGAAACAAAAAAGCTCGCGACTTTGCGGTGAGCCAGCCCTGAGTCGTTGGCAGAGGTCGCAAACGGGTTTTGAGTCCTTACCCGTACCCGTACCCGGCCGCACCAGGGTCGCAAACGGTTACCCGTACCCGGCCAGGTACGGGTACCCGTTCCCTACCCGTACCCTACCCGAAATGAGTGACAAACGGTTACTCACCAGTGACTCACGGCCTACCCGTACCCGTACCCGGCCGCACCAGGGTCGCAAACGGCTACCCGTACCCGTACCCGGCCGGGTACGGGTAGCCGGGTATCGGGTAAGGTACGGGTATCGGGTACCCGGCCGAGCACGTGTCAGTATAAATGCGCGGTGCCGGCCACCTAGCCACCCCCTCGTGTGACCCGTGCCGGCCTTTTTCGCTGCTGCTGCTAACCCCTGACTTATAACAGCGTTGTAATACTGTGGGGTTTTTTTTCTCCTGGAAGATTTGCTGGTTTATTCCAGGATGTTTCTGTTGCGCGTCGTTGCTTTAAGATGTTTCTCTGTTCGTATTTTGTTTGTTGCGGTCGCACCCGACTCAAGAGCCGAGTGGCTCACAGGGCTCTATACCTAATCAATGAAACTTGACTGCACTTGCCGCACTTGTCTGCTCAAGGCTACCCGGGGGATCTTTGTCTTTGCGCGGGGAGCAGGCCTCAATCGCCGTGCTTCGAAGGTTGCCGCAACTCGCAAAGCAGCACTTGCCACCCCTCCCACCAACAGTCCGTGTGCGAGGCTATACGGGGGAGCTTTGCCTCTGTTTGTTGTTTGTGTTGCTCAGTGTGGGCTCGCACGCCGCGGACGGCAGCGGAGTTTATAAAAGAAGTTTATTAAGAACACTCGGTGGGGAGTCGAGCAATTTACTGCTCTGTCTAATGGAGCGAGGACACGGAGGGGGGGGGGCGCGTACGATCACTTCGACTTGAAGTTGACGCGGTGCGAGAGTGGAGAGGAGCGGTGGTGCAGCGGTTGCCGCGCTGCGCTGCGAAATCCGGCGAACCCAAGTTCGACTCATGGGGCTCACACGGCCAACACCAGCCGACGATTTCCCGGTGTCAGATATTCATCACTGGACGTTGCCGTGAGCGGGCACGGAACGAGCAGACGGGTTTCGATAACCACTACGCTACCGTTACCCCACATAACACACGTACACAAAGACACAAGTGTAGCCAAACATCCGTTATACAGAAGTGTTTGTGTGTGTGTCGATTACTCACCAGCAGACGGCAAGATGCAGTCGTCGTCTCGATATCCAGGAATTCTGGTGTTCAATTGCACTGCAACTGCTCACCCAGTCAACACACAATTCTGTACACACACAAAAACAAAGATTCCCCTTAAAGCCTTAACAGACTGTCGGGGCAAGTGTTGTTAGCGAGCACCTATGAAGGCCGGCACAGCCTACGAGGGGCTGGGTGGCCATCACCACGACCGGCCGCCTTTGTCTCCCCAGTGGCGTACGGGTTCAGATATTCGTGGCCCAGCAGCAGCGCGCGTTGCAGAAGTTCGCGGTTCGAAACCAGCGGCCCCTGGTTATGACTGCGGTGCGTAGAAACCGTGATAAAGTCTCGTCTACTTCGCAGTGGACGTTAAAGACCCTTGACATCATTCAGAAGGGGAGTGCCATCATCGCGGGCCAGCGTCACCGTCAAAACGTGTCAAATTCTAAAATGACACCGTCAATTCCTATAATTGGGATACCTGTTTATGTATCTCTCATGATAGCCATCTGGCTATCATGAGAGATTCGTTCATGAGGCGATCCACATATACAAACACAGAGACAATTTCAACCGAGAAGATGGATTCTGGCTTAGCAATCATTGGAAGGACGTAATAAACCATTTCGGATCTTAACTGATTGTGTTCACGTTAACGGTGACTTTCAGACCGCGTTCCACTCACTGGCATGGTGCAGTGTGCAGAGTAATGTATGGTGTCGTAATTGTACAGTAAACATATAGCAGTATGATACACATTAGGGTGGGTAGAATAATACATAGTGTTATATTAAAATGGATAAGGCAGCAAGTGCAGCAGCAGCAGCAAGTGCAGCAGCAGCAGCAAGTGCAGCAGCAGCAGCAACTGCAGCAGCAGCAGCAACTGCTGCAGCAGCAGTAACTGCAGCTTCCTTTGATGCTGTTAATCCTGCATAATGCACATGCATATGCAGTACTAATCACATTCCTGCATTTCCCATAAATATGCTAAATTCCTTTTGATATGCAAATTCCTTTGTCAATGCGCCCAGCTTATATATATGCTCCAAGCTCGTGTGCTGTTTCATTCAGACTCTGTCGCCTCGACGGACCTGGTTTTCACCTGAGGACGGCTGCTTGCGTTGTGGCCGAAACGTCGTGAGAATTGTTTTATTATGTTTTATTTTTATTATTTTATTACTTCCCTTCTACGTGACTTTACCGAAAGAACCAAGAAGATGAATCCCTGCAGTCACGAAAGCTTTAAATCGAAATTTGTTTATGTAGTGTCAAAGACAAAGATCCCACGTGTAGCCTTTAACAGACTGCCGGGGCAAGTGCTGATGGCGAGCGCCTACGAAGGCCGGCGCGGCACCTTTGTCTCCCCTCGTGGAGATATTTACACATTCTTAGGTTTTTTCGGTAAAGTCACGTAGGTAAAAAATTAAAATTAAAATTAATAAAAGTAAAATACAAATTTTTTACCTACGTGACTTTACCGAAAAAACCTAAGAATATGAATCCTTGCAGTCACGAAAGCTTCAAATCTAGATATTTACACATCGCAACCCAGACACTCATTTGAAGGCTGAGTCGACCTATAGGTGGGAGGCCCCAGGACCGCTTCAGATAATCGCCACCGACGTTTGGCTCCCGGGAGCGGGAATCGAACTCGGGGTTGCGAGGTTTCGCAGCGCTGCAGCGCGCTGACCGCTCCACGGAGTGGCCATCTCATCCCCGTTGCTCTCTCGGCTTCTCCAGTGGCTCAAACAAAGTCACCGGCAGACGACGGCTGTCACGTGCGAGCGACAGCGGACGTTGCCGTAGTAACCGCACCACCGCTAACACCAACACCACCAACAACACCACCACTAACACCACCACCAACACCAACACCACCACCAACACCAACACCACCACCACCACCNACACCACCACCACACCAACACCACCAACACCACCACCACCAACACCACCACCACCAACACACCACCAATACCACCAACACCACCACCACCAACAACACCACCAACACCACCACCATCACCACCCCTTCTGTGTACAACTTCAATGCACGTTATCCGATGCCATATCACTTATTAATAGATCATTACTACTGTGTGTGTGTATATATACACACCCCCTTTCGGACAGCTTATCGGATGGCGCAAACGTGACTTTCTTTACGAAATGACGCTTTAAAAGAAATTACTCGTGGGTGGGATTGCAAATACATCAGCCGCACCTAGTTTACACAACAAAGGCTCATTCCTAACAGCGTGCTTCAGCCGCACCGAACCTCACAAAAATAATATTCAGGGCCTACCTTGGCTCCTCCCACCCTCAACCAATATATATACAAATACTGTTTTCTTGGAATTTCTCTCACTTGATACAGCTATCGTGCTGTGACGGTTCCACCTGAAGACGGAAGCTTGTGTTGCCTCCGAAACGTCGTGATTTTTATTTTATTTTTATTTTACTTTTATTAATTTAATTTTTTACCTACGTGACTTTACCGAAAAAACCTAAGAATATGGGATTGCAAATATCAAATGTCTTTTGTTTAGCCAGGATAGGCTCGATCACCGGGGGCGGGCAAGGGGGGTGGGGTATTTGCTGCACTGGGATGTTTGACCCCGGTGAGAGTTTGGGAGGAAAGCGCAGATCTCGGAGAACAAAAATCCGCCGTGCGAGTAACTAAGTCGGAACATTCGTGAACTCGCAACTCTCATCACGTGTAAGCCCCATCGGTTATCACGAGTGCACAAGACGGGTGCCCACTCACAGACAGATTCAAACAGGACCCTGCGGGTGGCTGGTAGGAATAATACTTAGTACCGGTACAGAGATATCGACCGGGTATAGAGGAGTTAAAGAAAAATTACTGTATTCTAGTGTAACGTTAATTAAAAGTGTTTGTTTTGACAAGAAACGCTGTGAGATTTAAAGACTCGTAGTCTTTCATTTCCAACACCACCCTCAACACCACCCTCCCACGGACGGACGGACGGACGGACGGACGGACGGACGGACGGACACATTAATCTATTGGTGGTCTGGTCCACTTCGTTCCTACCAGTATAATCGAAACAATCCCCGCTCATGCTGGCCGAAACGTCGTGTGAATTATTTTATTATGTTTCATTTTTATTATTTTATTATTTCCATTCTACGTGACTTTACCGAAAAAAACAAGAAGATGAATCCCTGCAGTCACGAAAGCTTTAAATCGAAAGGTTTATGGGTTAGGTCGCTGTAAGTATAAATGTGTCGTAGCCCTCCACCACCCGACACAGCCGATCAGTAAGGGATTTGTCACGTAAACAACGCGCCACTAGTTACTACTTCAGCCCACCGGTGTGTTGGAGAGTAAATCCACAACATTTACAATATGAGTATAGTACGACGTTTCGCAGGTAATTACATCAACCGGCATCATCGGGCGATTTGCCAGAACAGTGAAGCAATCCACCTGCGCCGGTCTTACATAGAGTCAACGTTCATTCAGACGCTGTCTTTCCGACAGACCTGTTCTTCACCTGAGGACGGCTGCTTGCGTTGTGGCCGAAACGTCGTGAGAATTGTATTTTATTATGTTTTATTTTTATTATTTTATGATTTCCCTTCTACGTGACATTACCGAAAGAACCAAGAAGATGAACCCGATCCGTTCCACCCTGAAAACAATTCCCATCTCTTCTCCCTTAGCCCACCATCACCATCATCACCATCATGACCATCACCATCATCCTGCTACTGCTGTTCGCTGTCTCCGCCGTCTCCGCAGCTACGACCAGACCCACCCCAACCGCGATCACTACTGAACTGAACTATTTTCATTTGACCAGGTACGGCCCACTGAGCTGTGTAGCTCTTGTTCGGATGCGACCTGGCCACAAATTATAGCTCAGCGAAGTGGCTTATCGTCGCGTGGAAATTTATAGCAGACAAAATACTCCATAAACTACCCCAACCCCTATCACTACCCCGATCATTACCCAGACCCCTTCGTAACCACTCCCATCTGTTCCTTTGTCACCAAAAACTACACCACCGCGTTTCATAACGACCACACTATTCATCTCAACCGCTATCATCTTTAAGTACACGTTTCTAATTGTTGTCATGCGCCTTGAATTAAAGTGCAATATTAATATATACCAGATTACACTGGTCAACACACTTTTTCTGGCATAAGGTATTCCAACGGTTTTAAGGTAATTTTGGGGTGCTGATTCCAAATCTGGCATCAGTTTTTGTCTATCCCATCAGGTTTTTGAGATATCAAATATTGCATTTTCAATAAAAACTGCAGAAGAAAAATATTAAATAAATGTGGATATCTGCATAAAATTATATTATAAACACACTATCCTGAAATACAGCACCATATTTAACACTAAAGCAGTCACTGACTCGCAACAACTTGCAATCATAAGTGACAGAGTTAATTTCTGGTAAAATCAATGAAAATGGGTATGCCGATAGCATAAAAATGATGTGATAGAGCAAATCTGAGATCAGATGTGGAATCAGCACCCTGAAATTAGTCTAAAGCAGCTGCAAAAGTCCAGGCCAGAATTGTTGTTGTTGTTGTTGACCAGTGTAAGATAGGCCTACAACACCTGGTGTTCCCAGACAGTTTCCCAAGCAAGCTTTTGAAGCAGGCTCAACTCTCATTAGCCACTGGCCAATTGAACGTCCATGAATTAAAGTGGCCAAACATCCCAATGCAGCAAGACCCTCTTGAAAAACGAGACTTGAGACTCAGTGAGCGAGGCTGCTCTGGGTAAATGATTGGCAGTACCATGATTACAATATCAACAAAATCTCAAAAGTGCGCAAAGTAGCACGATGAGAGGTGCATGCTGGGAAAATCACGGTGGTGAAATGTTAACTACCTCGCCTGGTATGCAGGAGGTCGTGGGTTCGATCACGATCCTGACCCCGGTATATTTAGATTTTGCATACTCTCCCGTGGTCGCGTGGATTTTTCTCCGGGTCCTCTAATTTTTCCCACCACATTACGAACCACGCATTGAGAGTATGTGGCTGCTAGACATTCCAACGTGATGATAATCTACTTCGTTGAGCTATCATTTGTGTCCAGGCCGCTTCTGAAAAAGAGCTACATAGCTCAGTGGGGCCTTACCTGGTAAAAAATAAAAGTAGTTTCAACTTCAGTTTAAGACTATTCAACAATGACTCTCACGTATGACGTAATTTCACTCATTTATAAATCATCTCACGCTACCCCCGGGGTCATTGCCACGTGTATCCACCCTCGGGGTCCGCGCGCACCCACCGGCTGGCTGGGAGCCGCTGTGAGGACGTCAACCGACCAGGAAAAGCGAGCGGGGCTCGAGGCAGGAACACGGCGGCTGTAGGAGACCATCGTCGAGAAAAATAAAGGAGCGCTAGTCAAAGGAGAGTTTTTGAGTTTTAAACAACTTTATTGCCGCCAGCAGCAACAGCACTGGAGGCGATTTCGATACGAAACACACAAAGTCACCAGCAACACAAATAAACGAACGCATAAAGAGTTGAAGTTTTCGTGACTCAATGATCACTCTTTGTTCTTTCGGTAAAGACGGGTGAAAATAATGTAAAAAAAATGTTTTTATAAATAAAATTTAGTTGTTTAATTTTTATTATTAATATTTTCACCTACGTGACTTTACCGAAAGAACCAAAGAGTAAACGCTACAATTCCACGCGCTGTGGCGCTAAAAGCACCACGCACAACACGAAAGAAAAGTCACGTGGTGGTGGTGGTGGTCATCGCGCACGCCACGGTGACGAGCGAGCGCTTCAGAAGGTGAACACCACGAGGTGCCGTCCACGCTGGTGCAGAGAGGGGCTTGTCCGGCTCCCNAGCGTTCGAAGAAGACGCGCTGCACATCACCGACACGTGTGTGGTACATGGCGTGCTCCAGCCGGAGCCGCGCCTTGAGCAGAGAGAGACAGAGACACAGAGAGAGACAGAGACACATCACCGACACGTGTGTGGCACATGGCGTGCTCCAGCCGGAGCCGCGCCTTGAGCAGAGAGAGAGAGACACACAGAGAGAGACAGAGACACAGAGAGAGACAGAGACACAGAGAGAGACAGAGACACATCACCGACACGTGTGTGGTACATGGCGTGCTCCAGCCGGAGCCGCGCCTTGAGCAGAGAGAGAGAGAGACACAGAGAGAGACAGAGACACAGAGAGAGAGACAGAGACACAGAGAGAGACAGAGACACAGAGAGAGACAGAGACACATCACCGACACGTGTGTGGTACATGGCGTGCTCCAGCCGGAGCCGCGCCTTGAGCAGAGAGAGACAGAGACACAGAGAGAGACAGAGACACAGAGAGAGACAGAGACACAGAGAGAGAGACAGAGACACAGAGAGAGACAGAGACACAGAGAGAGACAGAGACACATCACCGACACGTGTGTGGTACATGGCGTGCTCCAGCCGGAGCCGCGCCTTGAGCAGAGAGAGACAAAGACACAGAGAGAGACAGAGACACAGAGAGAGAGACAGAGACACAGAGAGAGACAGAGACACAGAGAGAGACAGAGACACATCACCGACACGTGTGTGTGGTACATGGCGTGCTCCAGCCGGAGCCGCGCCTTGAGCAGAGACAGAACACAGGAAGAAGCACAGAGAAGACAGAGACACAGAGAGAGAGAGACAGAGACACAGAGAGAGACAGAGACACAGAGACAGAGACACATCACCGACACGTGTGTGGTACATGGCGTGCTCCAGCCGGAGCCGCGCCTTGAGCAGGCCCCTGAACACTGGAAGCAGCACAGAGCAGCCGTCAGTGTCACCTTGCAGCATCTTTTCCCTCGTTCTGTACACCGCCAACTTCGCCGGAGAGAAACGCACACGACGAGATGGGAACGCCAACCGCGGAGTTTACCATGGGAGTTCAGTTTACCATGAAAGTCCAGTTTACCATGGGAGTCCAGTTTACCATGGGTTGGCAACCCCAGGAGAATGCGGCATTTGTGAAAGTGTGTTTGTGGAAATTAATCATTAAACACAGCAGGTTTGGATTCCACTCGCCACTGATGTTAGCCGTGGGCGGGAGTGGCTGCGAGTTGCGCGCGATTCAGAGGAGCGGAGTGCCCTCACCATTGCACCACCGCTCATCCTTCGTGCTGTGTCATCGCCTCGCTGCTGTTGCTGCTGCCTCGGAGGCCAAAACTCAAATCTGCACCTCGCCCACCACTCGTGTTAGCCGCGAATCGATCTCGTAAATGTGCCGGATTTCATTCACAGCGGAGCGGTGTGCCAACCGTTGCGCCACCGCTCTCTCCTGCTCCCCCCTCCTCCTCTCTCTGACTGTGTTCCCATTAAACATTTACGGCTTTGAACGGAACAGGGCCAAGGCATTGGAGCAAGATGAATGTGTCACATCGTGACCTTATATTGATCATATTTCACCCGGACGCGATGTGAGCCCAGCACACGGGAAAGGGTGTGTACATTTATGTAAATGTGTGCAAATGCTAAAGCAAAAATGTCTCCGCCTCTTCACTCAAAACAAAAAGTGTGTGACCGTCTTTGGTGGGCTGTGGTGTGTGGTGTGTGGGTGTGGTGTGTGGTGTGTGGGTGTGGTGTGTGGTGTGTGTGTGGGGGTAGCGGTGGTGCAGCGGTCAGCACGCTGCGCTTTGAACCTGGCGACCAGGGATCGATTCCCGCTCACGGCCAACACCGGTGACGATTATCTGAACCGGTCCTGGGCCTCCCTAGGTCGACTCAGTCTCAAATGAGTACCTGGTGTGGTGTGTAAACATCGCCACTGGGGAGACAAAGGCGGCCCGGCGTGGTGCTGGCCACCCACCCCTCGTGTGCCGTGCCGGCCTTCATAGGTGCTCGCTAACAGTACTTGCCCCTACAGTCTGTTAGGCTACACGGGGATCTTTGTCTTTATCTTTGTTGCTTGGGAGGAGCGGTGGCGCAGTGGTTGGCGCAGGGCGCGACTACGAACCCAGGCTGCCGGAGTTCGATTCTCGCTACCGACCAATAACACAGTGGCGAATATCTGAACCAGCCGCGGCGCCTCCCCTAGCTTGACTCAGCCTTAAATGGACATCTGGTGTGGTGTGTAAATATCAGCACTGGGGAGACAAAGGCGGTTAGGAGCATGATCTTACACCCCCCCTACCCACCATCCACCCCTCTCCAGAACCTTCGTGCAAGCGTCAGTGAGACCGACTCTGAGTAGCCACTCGCTACTGATCGCACCCTCCGCCGTGTCCCTGAATCGAACTGTGGCCCCCGCACGGGTTCGTGTGTAAACATACGCAGCGGGTTTAACCGCTGCTGGGCCACCGCTACCCTCCCCCTCCTCCTCCACGAGACGGAATCCCCACTTGGATAATTGCCATCGGTCTCGGAGGTAAATTTATCGCAGGAGAGGTTAACGGCCGGTAACACGATTGGAAAATTGCAGTCCAATTTTTTCTTTTTGTCTTCATCCGTTTAACCCTGGGAGTTAACTCGAGCTGCTGCTGATGATGATGCTACTGCTACTATTACTAATGCTACTGGTGCTGCTACTGGTGCTGCCACTGCTGCTGATGCTACTGCTACTAATGCTACTGCTGCTGCTAATACTGCTGCTATTACTACTGCTGCTACTACTGCTGCTACTACTGCTGATGCTGATACTGCTGCTACTACTACTGCTGCTACTGCTGATGCTACTACTACTGCTACTACTGCTGCTGCTAATGGTGTTGCTACTAATGCTACTGCTGCTGCTGCTGTTACTACTACTGCTACTACTGCTGCTACTACTGCTGCTGCTGCTACTGCTGCTACTACTACTGCTGCTACTACTGCTGCTGCTGCTACTACTGCTGCTGCTACTGCTGCTACTGCTGCTGCTACTACTACTACGACAGGTGCTGCTGCTGTACGACTGCTTTCCAGGTCAAACTCATCGTGAGATTCGACAATGATGTCGATGTATTTGAACTTGTGGTTCAAATTCTCTAGAATGACATTTGATTTGTTTTTTGACTCACGTCCTTTATCGCACAGCGTGAGAGCCAGTTGAGACTCGTCGTCTCTTGCGACTGATGCCCTTCATTATTTAATTACAATTAATAAGAATAATTAATGATAATTTGCCGTTTTTTCCCAGGAAAGCCATACTGAGTCATGTGACAATGCTTTTTTTTCAGGAGCGTCCTAAATCGATGTTTTTTTGTGTGAGCATACATTTAAAGTTGACCTCGCTGAGCAGCGGATCGAGAATGGTTGAAGAAGAGCTGGCACCACGAATTAAACCGTGATCGTGGGCGAGTCGCCGATCTAAGCGGCCCTCTCTCTCTCTCTCAGAACACAAACCGCGTGGCCTCACTCTGCCCAAAAAGGTCGTGCTGAACGCACAGACAGTTATTATTTTATTTATATTTTATAATGTTTATTATTTATTTTTAGTACATATATTTATTAGGTATTTGTTATTTTTTATAATTTTTTAAAATAAATTTTTATATTATTTTTTTTACCTACGTGACTTTACCGAAAAAACCCAAGAGTACGCACAGACAGTAACAGCGAGAAAGGCGATGGCTTTGGCTCAGCGCTCTTCATCGCCAGGCCCCGCGAGCCACTGGCTGCCCCCTGGTGGCCTTTAGTGCGGCCCGTGACCTACGGCCCTCCGACACAATCCACCACGTGTGAACACACACCCCCATCATCGTCATCATCGTGCTGCTGTCAAACCCAACAATGGTTTCAAATTGGCTGACGATGTCTTATCGGTTAAAGGCCCCCCCCCCCCCTCTGAAAATGAGTTGAAGAACGCTGGCTTAGAGACCAATAATTTATCTCTCTCATTCTCTCTCTCATTCATTCTCTTCCTCATTCATTCATTCTCTCAACAGCGCAGGAACCTGGGAGTACTCGGGACGGAGAGTGGGAGGCGGCGGGATTGACAGGGGCGATGACTCCGAGGCCAATAATTCATTCTCTCATTCCCTCTCTCTCATTCATTCATTCATTCATTCGCTCATTCATTCTCTCAACAGCGAAGGAACCTGGGAGTGCTCGCGACGGAGAGTGGGAGACGCGGGATTGACAGGGGCGATGACTCCGAGGCCAATAATTCATCTCTCTCATTCCCTCTCTTTCTCATTCATTCATTCATTCGCTCATTCATTCTTCAACAGCGCAGGAACCTGGGAGTACTCGCGACGGAGAGTGTGAGGCGGCGGGATTGACAGGGGCGATGACTCCGAGGCCAATAATTCATCTCTCTCATTCCCTCTCTCTCTCATTCATTCATTCATTCGCTCATTCATTCTCTCAACAGCGTAGGAACCTGGGAGTGCTCGCGGCCGATAGTGAGAAGCTGCGGGATTGATTTAATCCGCACCGCGACGGGGGGGAGAGGGGGGGGCCCTGGCTAGCGCCGTCACCACTCGTTCGCTCGCTCGCGCGTTCCCTCCGAAGCTCTCCCACTTTAAATCGCCGCCTGCATCTTCGCATTATGCCGAGTTTGCAGAAGAAATGTCACCCCCGCCCCAACAACAAAACGTGACTACGTTTCCATTTTTCTTCTACTTCTTGTTGTTATTATTGATGCAAAGTTCACGACGGTGGCACTCTTTGAGTCTTGGGGGACGGAGGTGGGGGCCTGGAGGGCAGAGGTCGCAATCGGGTACCCGATACCCGTACCCTACCCGATACCCGGCTACCCGTACTCGTTTGCGACCCTGGTGCGGCCGGGTACGGGTACGGGTAGTCCGTGAGTCACTGGTGAGTAACCGTTTGTCACTCATTTCCCAACGTCTTGTCTCTTCTCACAATTCAAGTTCCTAGAATCAACCCACCCGCGCCTGCAACATGGCTTCATCCCAGAGGTCGCATCAGGTACCCGATACCCATACCCGCCGGTATGGTGTAGGGTACGGCCGGGTACGGGTACGGGTAACCCGTTTGCGACCCTGGTGCGGCCGGGTACGGGTACAGGTAAGGAATCAAAACCCGTTTGCGACCTCTGCTGGAGGGGCTGCGCAGGCTGTGGCATGGTTACCGTGCAGTATAATACAGCGCCACGTTGCCGTGACAAAGAAGAAGATCCCCGTGTAGCCTGTAACAGACCGTTGGGGCAAGTGCTGTTAGCGAGTAGCACCTACGAAGGCCGACACGGCACACGAGGGGGTGGGTGGGCCAGCACCACGCCCGGCCGCCTTTGTCACCCCATTGGCTGTTTACACCACCGCACCTGGTTACACGTTTGAGGCTGAGTCGACCTAGGTGATGCCCAGGACCGGTTCATACAATCGTCACTGGCGGGGAATTGAACTCGGGGTCGCCGGGTTCGTCACGCGGCGCGCTAACCGCTACGCCACGTGACACACAGCGTGACGACACAAAGCGTGACGACACACAGCGTGACGCGAACGCCTCACTCACACCGCGTGCACTCGACGCGTGGACACGTGATCCCTTGCTGTGTGTGTGTGTTTGTGTGTTTGTGTTTCGCGGCCTCAGTAACCTGGGGGAGGTGGCGGAGGGGTGGAGGTGGGGGCGGGGGGGGAGGCAGGGGACTTTGCCTTAGCAAAAAAGGTTGGTTGGGGATGATGGGGTTCAGGGATCACGAAGAGATGGAGTCATTATGGGTGTGCGTTGGTTTGCCAGTGTTCGGCTATTTGCTCTCGCTCGCGTGCTCAGTGGTTCATCCAATCACTCATCCTCTCACTCTCTAATTTTGGTACGAACTCACTTGCTCGCCCGCTAACCGCTCACTCACTCACCTGCTCACCAATCAATTTAGTCACCCAGGCATCCGTGCACTCTCTCACCCACCCACTCATCTATCAACCCGCTCACTCACTCAGTCACCCATACACCCACCAAACCACACACACACCAACCAACCTCCAAACCCACCCACACACTCACCCATTCATACACTCACCCATCCACCACCAACACACTCATCCATCCACCCACCCACACACTCACCAATCCACCCACTTACTCACCGGACCACCTATAAACTCACCCATCCACCCACCCACCCACCAACACATTCACTCATCCACCTACCCACACACTCACCCATCCACATACTCACCAATCCACTCACCCACTCACTCACTCACCCACCCATCCACCCACCAAACCACACACCAACCAACCCACACACTCCCCATCCATCCACCCACCCATACACTCACCCACCCACACACTCACCCATCCACCCACTTACTCACCGGCCCACCTACACATACACGTATCCATCCACCCACCCATGCACTCACCCATCTACCTACCCACTAATACACTCGACCATCCACCACCCACACACTCACTCATCCACATACTCACCCACCCATCCAAACCACACACCAACCAACCCACACATTCATCCACCCACCAAACCACACACCAACCAACCCACACACTCACCCATCCACCCACCCACCCAATCACTCATCCACCCACTCACCCATCCACCCACCCCACACACTCACCCATCCACCCACACACTCACCCACCCACACACTAACCCACCCACACACACTCACTCACTCACCCACCCACCCACTCACTCATCCACCCACCCACACACTCACCCATCCACTCACACACTCATCCACCCACCCACACACTCACCCACCCACCCACACACTCACCCATCCACTCACACACTCACCCACTCACCCACACACTCACCCACCCACATACACACTCACAGGCCCACCCACACACACACACATCCACCCACACACATCCACCCACACACACTCACCCACCCACACACTCACTCACCGGCTCACCCACACACACACTCACCCATCCACCCACCCACACACTCACTCACCGGCCCACCCACACACACACTCACCCATCCACCCACACACACACTCACCCACCCACACACTCACTCACCGGCCCACCCACATACACACTCACCCATCCACCCACCCACACACTCACCCACCCATCCACCCACACACACACTCACCCACCCACACACTCACTCACCGGCCCACCCACATAGACACTCACCCACCCACACACACACTCACCCATCCACCCACACACACACTCACCCACCCACCCACACACTCACCCACCCACCCACTCACTCACCGGCCCACCCACATACACACTCACCCACCCACCCACACACACACTCACCCACCCACCCACACACTCACTCACCGGCCCACCCACATACACACTCACCCATCCACCCACCCACACACTCACCCACCCATCCACCCACACACACACTCACCCACCCACACACTCACTCACCGGCCCACCCACATAGACACTCACCCACCCACACACACACTCACCCATCCACCCACACACACACTCACCCACCCACCCACACACTCACCCACCCACCCACCCACCCACTCACTCACCGGCCCACCCACATACACACTCACCCACCCACCCACACACTCACTCACCGGCCCACCCACATACACACTCACCCATCCACCCACCCACACACTCACCCACCCATCCACCACACACACACTCACCCACCCACACACTCACTCACCGGCCCACCCACATAGACACTCACCCACCCACACACACTCACCCATCCACCCACACACACACTCACCCACCCACCCACACACTCACCCACCCACCCACTCACTCACCGGCCCACCACACACACACTCACCCATCCACCCACACACTCACTCACCGGCCCACCCACACACACATTCACCCATCCACCCACACACACACTCACCCACCCACACACTCACTCACCCACCCACCCACATACACACTCACCGGCCCACCCACCCACACACTCACCCATCCACCCACACACTCACTCACCCACCCACCCACATACACACTCACCGGCCCACCCACACACACACTCACCCATCCACCCACCCACCCACACAATCACCCACCCACACACTCACTCACCGGCCCACCCACACACACACTCACCCATCCACCCACACACACACTCACCCATCCACCCACACACTCACCCACCCACACACTCACTCACCCACCCACCCACATACACACTCACCGGCCCACCCACACACACACTCACCATCCACCCACACACACACTCACCCACCCACCCACACACTCACCCACCCACTCACTCACCGGCCCACCCACATACACACTCACCCACCACCCACACACTCACCCACCCACACACTCACCCACCCACACACTCACCGGCCCACCCACACACTCACCCACCCACACACTCACCCACCCACCACCCACACACTCACCCACCCACCCACATACACACCCATCCACCCACCACTCACCCACCCACACACTCACCCATCCACCCACACACACTCACCCATCCACCCACCCACTCACCCACCCACACACTCACCCATCCACCCACACACACTCACCCATCCACCCACCCACTCACCCACCCACACACTCACCCATCCACCCACACACACTCACCCATCCACCCACACACTCACCCACCCACACACTCACCGGCCCACCCACACACCACGCACTCTTGTCACGTGTAACCCAACACGCTCCCCGTGTTTAAAACCCCTGTAATTCTCGGCGTCTGTGGGCTGTTATGGAAAGTGTTGGCTCAGAGCAAATCACTTAAAACATTCCTCCCTTTCCAAAGCGGCCCTCCTCCTCCTTTCCATAAATTCACGGTGCACCTCTTGAGCCACGAGGCGATACGGAAATCATCAGACATGGTCGATCCGCTGCTGGACGAAAGGCCCCCCAGAGGCGCTGCTGCCACCCGCGACGACTCTGCGATGTTAACAATCCATCAGGCAGCCGCGCACGGGTTGATGATGGGAAACAAATGGTCGCACTGGTGGCCCTTCGTGCACGTCATGTAAGGTCTACAGAGAGAGAGAGAGAGACAAGGAGATGAAATGTACTCTAAATCGAATTCATCATACGCTTATATACAAACCAGAAAGTTTCCACCAAACACACACAAAATGTTACGTGAAAAATGGCGCTCTCTTTCCATATTTTTGTGGGACAAAATAAAGTTGTTTTTAACATTAGATTTGTATCCACGTCATTAAAATCATAGTAATAAAACAAATATCAGAATCTGTATTTATACTGGAGGAATCCGATGAGCTGTACATCTCTTTAGTCACAGATGTCCAGTAAGGGCGGGTCATGATTTAAATCCGATGATGAAATTGGATGTTTTATTTATTGATTTATAGATATAAACCGCACTGTTTGAACACGTGAGCCCGCAGAGTTTTGTGGACGCGAAATGTCGAACCTGGTTCTCGCTTGGCCATCCGCCAGTGAAAACATCTTGGGGTGGTCCATAGCTGTCAACCCCTTATCAGTGCCCGTACCTTGTTACAGACCAATTCAGACCTTGTTGGTAACCCGTGCCCTTGTAAATCTCAACGTTCATCCTACAGAGTCCCATCACAAGGGAGAAACAAAAATAAACACTCACCACTAAATACCTGTCAACCCCTTATCAGTGCCCTACATTATTACAGACCACTCTTCATTTGAAGCTTTCGTAGGAATCCATACTCTTTGGTTCTTTCGGTAAAGTCACGTAGGTAGAAAAATAATAACAGATCACGACGTTTCGATCGCAACGCAATCAATCGTCATCAGGTGGGACAACCACAGCAAGAAAACAAACTGCTGAAGTGGGCTACAGTAGGCAGTTTCGTACGAGGTGCTTAAACAAAAAATGTTTAACACTTCTGAGAATTTGCAACAACACCGCAAGTAGTGGCGCCTCCAGGCTCTGGAGACCACCTGGAGATGATTCCGGGCACACGTTGACAACGACTGCGACACAAGTGGGAGACTAAATTACGATTTAAAGCTTTCGTGACTGCAGGGATTCATCTTCTTGGCTCTTTCGGTAAAGTCACGTAGAAGGGAAATATAAAATAATTAAACAATTTTGGAGCGCCGTCTTTCCGACAGCTCTGTTTCTTCACCTGACGACGGCTGCTTGTGTTGTGGCCGAAACGTCGTAAGAATTTTATTTTATTATGTTTTTATGTTTTTATTATTTTATTATTTCCCTTCTACGTGACTTTACCGAAAAACCAAGACTTGGTAGACTCTTTGACTTTTTGAAGCTACTAACGTTACATTTGTCATCGCGTTACAGTGCTATTATCATCATCTCTATTTTTCCCATTAAAAACGATAGTTCCATGTGAGTGTTAACAATTTTTTGAAGCGCCCCGTATTTACGGCTGAGACTGTTGTTATCACAGCTCTGCGTTGCAAAGGAGATTAAGGCGAGTTGGGACATAGGGGGGGTGCTCATGGAATGTGTTCAAAAACAAACACGCACGCACACACACACACTTGCATTGTTGTTGTGGTAAGGGTCAGATATGAGGAGGAGGCGTTTTGTCCACTTATTTATGACATGATGGCTCTCAATAGAATCTCACCCGGCTAAAATAAATATGAATGAATAAACCTCAGTAGCTCTCTCTCTCTCTTCGTGTGAATGACACACGGCGTATACAGATTTGTGTGGGGAGCGGTAGTGCAGCGATTCCCGCTCACGGCCAACACCAGTGACGAATATCTGAACCGGTCCTGGGCCACTCCTAGGTCGACTCAGCCTCAAATGAGCACCTGGTGCGGTGTGTAAACATCGCCGCTGGGGAGACAAAGGCGGTCGGGCGTGGAGCTGACCACCCACCCCCGTCGTGTGTTGTGCCGGCCTTTATAGGTGCTGGCTAAAAACACTTGTCCTAAGAGCCTGCGTGGGCTATACGGGGGATCTTTGTCCTTGTGTGTGTGTGCCCGTGTTCACATGTTGAAGTACTTAGGGTAGAAAAGGAGATAGGATTAAGCGAAAACAGAACTGTTACTTTTTCCATTAGCAAGCACACACACAGACACACTTACACACACACTTACAGACATATACACACACACAGACACACACACACTTACAGACATACACATACACACACATATGTTGTGACACGTATACATACACAAACCAAAGATCCCCCGTGTAACCACTCAGGCTGTTGGGGCAAGTGCTATTAGCGAGCACCTATGATGGTGTCGTTGGATCCACGCCCGACCGCCTTTGTCTCCCCCCAGCGCCAATGTTTACACACCTCACCGGGTGCTCACTTGAGGCTGAGTCGACGTAGGGGAGGCCCACGTCTACAACCACCGCTCCGTTCGCTTTAAAAAATATTCACACGCGAAATGCGCTGACCGCGCGCGCGCTCGAATATTGCACGGAGCGCTTCACCCCCCCCCCCCGCTCGCCCGTCCAAACACTTGTGAAGGCAAAGTGAGTCGAGAAGCACTTTGCATTCCTGAGTGGCGCGGCGAGATACGAGGGGCGATCTAGCGGGTCAGTGGTGCGGGCGGGGAGCGGTGGCGCAGCGGTTAGCGCGCTGCGCCTCGAAGCCGGTGACCCGAGTTCGATTCCACCACCCCCGCTCGCAGCCTCAACCAGTATATATACAAATACTGTTTCTTGGAATTTGTCTCACTTGATACAGCTATCGTGTTGTGACGGTTCCACCTGAAGACGGAAGCTTGTGCCTCCGAAACGTCGTGATTTTTATTTTATATAGCGGCGACTATCTGATGTGTGTGCACGTTTGTTTGTGCGTACGCGTCTGCGCACGTGTGCATGTGTAGACTGTGTGTCGTCTTCGTCCTGTGTGTGTGTGCACGTGCGTTTGTGTGGATGTTTCTGTGTGCGTGGGGAGCGGTGCGCTACGAACCCAGTGACGATTATCTGAACCGGTTACTGGGCCTCCCTAGGTCGACTCGGCCTCAAATGAATGCCTGGCCCGTTGTGTGAACATCAGCACTGGGGAGACAAAGGCGGTCGCGCGTGGTTCTTGCCACACACAGTCATTGTGCGTTGATAGTTGCTCGCTAACAACACTTTTCCTAACAGTGGTTGGTGGTGGGCTTTGTTGATGTAGTTGTAGTGGGTGTGGTTGTGGTTGGTGTTGTTGTTGTGGTTGTAATCGGTGGGTGTGATTGTGGTTAGTGGTGGTTGCTGTGGTTGTGATTGGTGGGTGTCGTTGTGGTTGGTAGATGGGTGTTGTTGACGTTGTGGTGGGTGTTGTTGTGGTTGTGGTTGGTGCTGTTGTTGTGGTTGGTGTTGTTGTGGTTGTAATCGGTGGGTGTGGTTGTGGTTAGTGGTGGTGGTGGTTGCTGTGGTTGTGATTGGTGGGTGTCGTTGTGGTTGGTGGTGGGTGTTGTTGACGTTGTGGTGGGTGTTGTTGATGTTTTAGTGGGTGTTGTTATGGTTGGTGGTGGTGTTGTTGCGATTGTTGTGGTGGTTGTTGTTGCGGTTATCGGCGGAGCAAGGCTGGAGAGGGAGGCGAAGTGATTCCAAGTGCAATCGCCGTCACGCCACTTGTGCTGCAGAGTGGAACTCTTTCACATTCTCACTCTCACATTCTCACGCTCACTCTCACACGCACCTACACACACACCACACGATCACTCAACCAGCTACTCACTCACTCACTCGCCCACACACCTGCCCACCCAGCCGCTCATACTCGAATTCAGCAGCTCACTACTACTACCTTACTACTCACGCCGGCAGCTACCCAGCCACCCACCCACCCACGAACTCAACCATTCACTCACCCAACCACTTACTCACCCGCTCGCTTACCCATCCACTCACTCACTCAGTCACCCAATCACACACTCACCTACTCACACACACACCTCACCCTCTCACTCATTCAGCCACCCACCCATCCAACTCACTCGCCTGCACACGCTCACTCGCCTCACTTGATCCATTTCTTTGCTTGGTACTCATCGACTGAAACTGATCCCGATGTTTTTTTGTCTAACGGGCTTGGCCTAAGCTCATTAAGTAGCTCAGTCCGCATCATTGCGGCTCCTCCACTGTTTATTTGTTTATTTCATTGGGAATTGGACACGCGGGGGGGGGAGGGGGGTATAGCGGTGGGGGAGGGGGGGGCTCCAGATGTCTTCAACATTCCTCCGCAAAGCTCGACCATTACGGCACGGTTCGGGGTCACGGAACAGCACGGCACGGCTCGGGTCACGGAACAGCACGGCACGGCTCGGGGTCACGGAACAGCACGGCACGGTTCGGGGTCACGGAACAGCACGGCACGGCTCGGGGTCACGGAACAGCACGGCACGGTTCGGGGTCACGGAACAGCACGGCACGGTTCGGGGTCACGGAACAGCACGGCACGGCTCGGGTCACGGGGCAGCACGGCACGGTTCCGGGTCACGGGACAGCACGGCACGGTTCGGGGTCACGGGGCAGCACGGAACGGTTCGAGGTCACGGGGCAGCACGGCACGGTTCCGGGTCACGGACAGCACGGCACGGTTCGGGGTCACGGGGCAGCACGGCACGGTTCCGGGTCACGGGACAGCACGGCACGGTTCCGGGTCACGGACAGCACGGCACGGTTCGGGGTCACGGGACAGCACGGCACGGCTCGGGGTCACGGGCAGCACGGCACGGTTCGGGGTCACGGGACAGCACGGCACGGCTTGGGTCACGGAACAGCACGGCACGGTTCCGGGTCACGGGACAGCACGGCACGGTTCGGGGTCACGGGACAGCACGGCACGGTTTGGGGTCACGGAACAGCACGGCACGGTTCCGGGTCACGGGACAGCACGGCACGGTTCGGGGTCACGGACAGCACGGCACGGCTTGGGGTCACGGAACAGCACGGCACGGTTCCGGGTCACGGGACAGCACGGCACGGTTCGGGGTCACGGGACAGCACGGCACGGCTCGGGGTCACGGGGCAGCACGGCACGGTTCGAGGTCACGGGACAGCACGGCACGGTTCCGGGTCACGGGGCAGCACGCCAATGATTCGGGGTCACGGCAGAAGGCGCTGATACGATTCACAGTCATTGCCAGAAAAGTGACCACAACAAATGACCAAGTGGAGAATTGAAACCTCGCCGGGACAGTGTTAGTCTCTGCGGAGCGCCCGGATTGAAAACAACCCCAAGCCTTGCGCGAGTGGGCAACGCTCAATACCCCCATACAGATGGAAACAGATGGCGATCAAACCCACTTGCTGCACTGCCTTCTCAACGCATCGACGCACGCGGCGTCGCAGGAAGTTCCACAACTTCCTTGCGGCGTACTCTCTGGTTTTTTCCGGTAAAGTCACGTAGGTAAAACATTTAGAATAAATTTAATCACGACGTTTCGGCGCAACACAAGCGTCCTTCTTCAGGTGAGGACAACGTAGCGAAAGCACAACCGAAGCGTAACCTAAGCGTCGTGATTTAATTCATTTTAATTGTTTTACCTACGTGACTTTACCGAAAAAAACTAAGAGTATGCAATCCTTGCAGTCACGAAACTTCAAATCTAGAATTCCTTGCGGTGATCCACCACCCTCGCCGTGCGTTAGCCACGACCCTTCGTCCACCCACCCACGCTCTGACGATGCCGGTGCTCGCGGTGGTGCAGCCGGTGGGGAGCGTTGGTGGATGTCTGTGAACGAAGAGCTTCACAGCTCATCGGATTCCTCCAGCACAAACACGAACAATATTCGAATATCCCGATTCTGCGTAGCGGCGAGCGCACGCCGCGTTACGAGCCCCCCCCCCCCCCCCCCCCCCCGGCGAGCCGAGTTCGATTCCCTGGCACAACGCCGGTGACGATTATCTGAACCGGTTCTGGGCCACCCACCCCCTCCCCGTAGGTTGACTCAGCCTCAAATGAGTAGCCGGTGTTGGTGCGCAAACATCTCCACCCGCCCGCACGCGCGCCACGCCGGCCTTCATAAGATGCTGCTCGCTACACACACCTTAACATCATCCGCACATAGTTTACACAACAAAGGCTCATTGCTAGCAGCGTGCTTCAGCCGCACCGAACCTCACAAAAATAATATTCAGGGCCTACCTTGGCTCCTCCCACCCTCAACCAGTATATATACAATTACTGTGTTCTTGGAATTTCTCTTAATTGATACAGCAAGCGTGCTGTGACCGTTCCACCTGAAGACGGAAGCTTGTGTTGCCTCCGAAACGTCGTGATTTTTATTTTACTTTTATTAATTTTTATTTTTACCTACATGATGACTTTACCGAAAAACCTAAGAATATGCTGCTCGCTAACAGCACTTGCCACCCCATGTCTGTTCAGGCTAAACGGTGTGGAGGAGGGGGGGTCTTTGTCTGTGCTGGTGGTGGTGAAGTATGGTCAAACAGCCAGTGTGGGGGAGTGGATGGGAGGAAGGGGGGGGGCATTCACCCGGCAGTGTCCGCAGCTTGGAGGGGTGGAGAGGTGGAGGGGGGGGCTGTTTGGGGGTGCAAGGGGCGGGGATTAAGGGGTCACGATAGCGCATAGAGGGGTCTTTGTGCCTCGCCTATACGAGTCGAGAGGGGGGCGGGGGGGTAGAGGGGGGCGAGGGGGCATTAATCAGAGCCGCCCGCGAGTGTCGCGCTCCGAGGGCGAAGGGGTTAAACCCCGCCAGGGTCAGGGGTCACGAGGGGAACTAAGCACGGGCTCAGGGGCTAAAGGGGTAGGAGTGTGCGCGCGCGCGTGTGTGTCTCTGTGTGTGTCTGTGTGTGTGTTTGTGTGTGTGTGTGTTTGTGTGTGTGTCTGACTGTCTGTGTGTGTCTGTGTGTGTGTATGTGTGTGTATGTGTCTGCGTGTGTCTGTGTGTGTGTCTGCGTGTGTCTGTCTGTATGTGTGTCTGTATGTGTTTGTGTGTCTGTCTGTGTGTCTGTCTGTATGTGTCTGTCTGTGTGTGTCTGTGTGTGACTGCTGTGTGTGTGTGTCTGTGTGTGTCTGTGTGTGTGTGACTGTCTGACTGTCTGTGTGTGTCTGTGTGTGTGTCTGTGTGGTGCGGTATCTAAACATTGCCACTAGGGAGACAAAGGCGGTCGGGCGTGGTGCTGGCCACCCACCCCTCGTGTACCGTTCTGGCCTTCATAGGTGCTCGCTAACAGCACTTGCCCTAACAGTATGTTAAGGCTATACGGGAGATCTTTGTCTTTGGCTGTACCAAGACGGCCGAGCGCGGTGTTGGCCACCCACCGCCCCCCCCCCCGTGTGCCGCGCCAGCCTTCATAGCTGCTCGCTCAGAGCCCTTTGCCCTAACAGGGTGTGTGGCTACAGGGGGAGCTTTGTCTTTGTGTCTGTGTGTGGGGAGCGGTGGCGCAGTGGTAAGCGCGCGTTGCACGACGAACCCAGTTGGATTCCCACCCAAGATACAATAACAGTGGCAAATATTTAAACCGATGTTGGGTCTCGCCTAGGTCGACTCAGCCTTAAATGAGTACCTGGTGCGATGTGTAAAACAAAAACCCATCAGCACTGGGGGACATGGGCGGCTGGGCGTGGTGTTAGCCAGCCACCACCTCGTGTGCCGTGCCGACTTGCACAGGTGGTACTCGCTAAACAGCAGTTTAGGCAAAATAATGAATATTTTCAGCGATGCCCTGATGATGTTGGATGGAATCTCCAGCCAAACGTCGGACAAGATTGTCAAAAATATTTTAAAATCTGCTCACTTTTCAACGCTCCTCCGATTTTGGCATCACACCTACACGATCTAACGCAAAACAAAGAACTAATTATGAATCAGGGAGTGCGGGTGTTGTGGTGGTGCGGGTTTTGTGACGGCTGTGTGTGTGAATTGAAGTGGTTGTGGTGGTGATTGTGGTGATTGTGTGTGGTAATGCTTGTGCGTGAGTGTACAACAATCATTTTGCCTGGTGATGTCGATTTTAATGATTATGCTAATAATGATCGCGATAGAAATGATCATGAACACGACGATGGCGATGATGATGAAACTGCTGATCATCATTATGAAGAAGAAGATGATGATGACAATAATAACGAAGACGGCACTGATGCAAATGAGAACGCTGATGATGATGCTCATAATACTACTGCTGCTGATGATGGAAATAAGTAAAAACATTATGAAAAGCCACCGCTAAACTAATAACGCTGCTGACGATCACGAAACAGATTGAGATAATGACCCAGACCCCGAGCGCCAGGCGCACGGAGCACGCGGGAAGACTGCGCGCACACGCACTCCTCGCCCGGGTCTATTACCCCCACTCCACCTCCCCTACCCCCCCTACCCCTCCACCCTACCCCCACCCGTGCCGCTTTAATGTCAGAAATTCCAATATTGTTTGAATTTCCTGCCGCTGAGCGCGGGGTCAAAGTGCTGCCCTCACCGCGCCGGATAGTGGCAGAGATAAGTGGCCTGGGTGCGACTTCGCGCCAACCTCAAAGATCCCGCTTAATGAGCTTTTAATGGCAGAGTTAACCCTTGTTGAGAAACACCACCACTCACGGGCACTCGACTCACGGCAGCCTGCCTGCCTGCCTCCTCCTGCTCCCTCCCCCTGCTCCCTTCATACATCTAGCCTCTTCTGCTCCCTCCTCCTCCTGTTCTCTCCTGCTGCTCTCACCTCTAGCCTCTCCTGTTCCTCCCTCCTGCTCCCTCCTGCTCCCTTCCTCCATCTAGCCTCATCTGCTCCCTCCCTTCCTCCTGATTCCTCCTCCTGCTTTCTCCCTCCCCTGTCCCTCCCTTCTCTTCTCTTGTCCCCTCTCTCCTGCTCCCTCCTCCAGCCGCCTCCTGCTTCCTCCTCTCGACTCGTTCTGCTCCCTCCCTCCTCCTTCTCCCCCCCCTCCTGCCTCCGCCTCCTCTTCTCGAGTTCTCCGACTTGCACAACATTGCCCCAGACTCAGAGCGTGTTTTTTTATTTTCTTCTCAGAATCTTTAATTAATCCTGGAGGAATCAGACGCGCTTCAGAAGGCTCATAGGCGATGGGAAAATACAGCTGTGTGCACGTGCTCGCTAACAGCACTTGCCCCGATTGCCGGTCAAGCCTGTACGAGGGAATCTTCGTCTCTGTGTGTGCGTGTGCACTTGCCACGAAAGTCTGTTCAGGCTACACGGCGGGTCCTGTTGTACAGCCAAAGTAGCGCACTGTCTGCGTTACGCAGAGCCCGCATTGCCGGCCACTGCATGCCCAGCCGGCTTCTGTGTTGCCGGGTGGACGGGGCTGAACGGGCGCGGCACGGGTTCGATAAGAGGAGATGGAACTGATTTGGCAGCTGCGTGGACTTGCCGATGACCCGTACAGGGGTGTCACAATCGGCCACCGTGGAGGAAGCTCGCGAAAGGACGCTGCTGGGCAGTTGGAGGCCGGCTTCAACAGTCTGTTAAAGGCTCCAGCACGGATCGTTGGACGTTCGCGTGTGCGCGTGTATAGTGGGGAGCGGTGGGGTAGCGGTGAGCGCGTTGAGCTACGCACCCGGCGTCCAGAGTTTGATTCCCGCTCACGGCCAACACCAGTGACGATAATTATCTGAACCGGTCCTGGGCATTTCCTAGGTTGACTCAGCCTCAAATGAGTACCTGGTGCGTGTGTAAACATCGCCACTGGGAGACAAAGGCGGTCGGCGTGGTGCTGGCCACCCACCCCCTCGTGTACCGTTCCGGCCTTCATAGGTGCTGCTCGCTAACAGCACTTGCCCCAACAGTCTGTTAAAGGCTATATGTGGATTTTAGACTTTTTTACGTGTTGTACATCGCCACTGGGAGACAAAGGCGGTCGCGCGTGGGCTGGCCACCCACCCCTCGTGTGCCGTGCCGGCCTTCATAGGTGCTCACTAACAGCACTTGCCCCAACAGTCTGTTACAAGCTACACGTGGGATCTTTTATTGGAGTTGGAGGCTTGAGAGGAGAGGCGTTCTTTAGATTTTGATTCCGTTGATTTAGTTCCAGGAGGCGTTGATGGACCTTGCGATGTTTTGTTTATCCGGCGCCTGTATATTTATGTGTTGCTGTCCGCGAATAAATAGGTGGTCAGGGGAGAGGGGGGTGGAATAGCTAAATAAATCAGCGTGTTGTTTATCTGTTTATTTATTTAATTATCTTAGTTAGAGCCCGCTCGCGTGACAGATGGCCCATTGCGAGTGAGAGAGCAACGGGAGTAGATTGAGTGTGGGAATCCAGTCGCCTGCTCCTGGCCTGTGAACTCCACACGCAGCGACAACACAAACAAAGACAAAGACAAAGGTCACCCTCCTCCCCCCCCNGGTATAGCCTGTATCAGACTGTTGGGGCAAGTGCCGTCAGCGAATAGCAGCACCTAGGAATGCCGGCACGGCACATGAGGGGGTGGGGTTGCCAGCACCACGCCCGGCCGCCTTTGTCTCCCAAGTGGCGATGTACAACACGTAAAAAAGTCAAAGATCCACCATATAGCCTTAACAGACTGTTGGGCGAGTGCTGTTAGCGAGCACCTATGAAGGCCGGAACGGTACACGAGGGGTGGGTGGCCAGCACCACGCCCGCCACCTTTGTCTCCCCAGTGGCGATGTTTGCACACCGCACCAGGTACTCATTTGAGGCTGAGTCGACCTAGGGGATGCCCAGGACCGGTTCAGATAATAGTCGCCGGTATTGGCCGTGAGCGGGAATCGAACTCGGGTCGCCAGGTTCGTAGCGCAGCGCGCTACCGCTGCACACACACACGTACACACACACACCGACACACACACACGTACACACACGTACACCGACACACACACCGACACACACACACGCGGGCAGTGCCACACAACGGATGAGAACCCCATCCCAGTCTCCTCGCTACCCCCNACCCCCCATGGTCTCAGCAGACAACACCAGGGAGAGATTTGTGCGTGAGGGGTGGGGGTCGTGGCTGTGGTGGTGGTGTTGCACGTAGGGGGTTGATGGGTCACGTAGGGATGAGACATGTGGTGTTGATGATTTTGGTGGTTGTGGTGTGGTGATGATTGGGGTGGTAGTGGTGGTGGTAGTGGTGATGGTGGTGGTAGTGGTGATGGTGGTGGTAGTGGTGTGTTAGTGGTGATGATTGTGGTGGTGGTGATGATTGTGGTGGCGGTGGTGGTGGTGATGATTGTGGTGGCGGTTGTGGTGATGATTGTGGTGGCGGTAGTGGTGATGGTTGTGGTGGCGGTAGTGGTGATGATTGTGGTGGTGGTGGTGGTGATGATTGTGGTGGTGGTGGTGATGATTGTGGTGGTGGTTGTGGTGATGCTTGTGGTGGTAGTAGTGGTGATGATTGTGGTGGTGGTGGTTGTAGTAGTGGTTGTAGTGGTGATGCTTGTGGTGGTGGTTGTCGTGGTGATGATTGTGCTTGTGGTACGGTTGATGATACCTGTTGCCGTGTGTAAACATCGCCACGAGGGAGACAAACGCGGCCGGGCGTGGTGTTGGCCACCCACCCCTCGCGTGCCGGCCTTTTTCGATGCTTATCGCTAACAGCACTTGCCACAATTTTCTGTTAAAGGCTACACGGGGGACCTTTGCATTTGCGTGCGGAGCGGTCGCGTCTCGGTTAGCTGCCGCTGAGTTCGATTCCCCGCCGGGGCCATCGGTTCTGGTCCTCTCCTAGGTCGACTCGACCTTAAATTAGTACCCTGCCTGGTGGCGGCGGCGGTGGTGCAAACTTCAGCGCTGGGGAGACAAAAACAAAGTGCTCGTCGCCTTTAATAGGCGCTCGCTAACAGCACTTTGCTCCCGCGGTCTGTATGGGGGTGGTGGGGGGTGGTGGGGGGTGGTGGGGGGGGGCTCTTTGCCGACACGTGCGAGTGATTTGTATCCACGAAAGCACGCGCGTGCGTTTTCTCCCCCACGAGTAGGAACGAGTAACTACTCCATGTGCACGCTTTTTGTTGTTGTTGTTGTTGCGAGTTTATTTCTATTAACGGCAGCGGTGGTAGTGTCGTGGTCTCGCAACCGCTGCGAGCGAGAGTTCGACTCCCGCTCACGGCCTCCGGTGCCCACGGCATCGGCGATGAATATCGGAGCCGGTTTCTGAGCCCGCAATCTACGTCGGCTCAGCCGCCTTGATTGAGTAGCCGGTGGCGGTGCGGTCAACATCGCCATGAGCGATACAGATGCGTCACACGTGCGCGGTGATGGCCACCCACCCACCCCCCTCTCGCGTGCCGTGCCGGTCTTCATAGGTGCTCTCTCGCTGACAGCATTTGCCTTTCCCCAACAGTCTGTTAAAGGAAACAAAAGAAATTGATCACGATTTTTCGATCGCAACAACAAGCGACCGTCTTCAGGTGAGAGTCGTGAACTATTATTTTTTCCAGTATGGATTCCTCCAGTCGCGAAAGCTTCAAATAAAATATTAGTCTGTTAAAGGCTTGACGGGGGGGGAGGTGGGGTGGTTATTTGTTTTTGTGTGGGCATGTGCGCATGTGAGAATAGTTAAAATAACGGGGGGGGGGGAATAACCACGATTGTTTGACGATGTGAAACGTGTAGAGAAATGAACGTGAGCCAACAGGCGCGTGTGGCTTCGTAATTGCTAGAATCAAACCGAGCGCTACCCTCCTTCTATAAACACGCCGAGTGCCAACCACAGGAGTCTCTGGTGGATTTAATGATGATGATGACGACGACTCACGTGTACACACACGCACGTGCATGCGCGTGCACTGCCCCCCCCCNTCTCCGCACACACGTGCATGCGCACAAAGAGAAAACCCATCCTCCGCATAGCCAGCAGATTTCATATTCGTTGGTTCTTTCGGTAAAGTCACGTAGATGGAAAAATAAAAATAAAGTGAATAAAAAATAAAACTGTAGCCTGGTTATTAAGCTGGGTGAGTGTACTGGCAGTCTATAATGTAGACTGTAGCCTGGTTATTAAGCTGGGTGAGTGTACTGGCAGTCTATAATGTAGACTGTAGCCTGGTTATTAAGCTGGGTGTATGTACTGGCAGTCGATAATGTAGACTGTAGCAATGGTTATTAAGCTAGGTGAGTGTACTGGCAGTCTATAATGCCGACTGTAGCCTGGTTATTAAGCTGGGTGAGTGTACTGGCAGTCTATAATGTAGACTGTAGCCTGCTGGGTGAGTGTACTGGCAGTCTATAATGTAGACTGTAGCCTGGTTATTAAGCTGGGTGAGTGTACTGGCAGTCTATAATGTAGACTGTAGCCAGGTTATTAAGCTAGGTGAGTGTACTGGCAGTCGATAATGTTGACTACAGTCTAAATTAGTTAATTTTGATTCACTTTATTATTTTTTCTCTATCTCCGTGACTTTACCGAAAGAACAAAAGAATATGGATTCCTGCAGTCACGAAAGTTTTCAGTCAATATTGAAAGCCAACAGATTGTTGTCTGCACGGAGGGGGTGGGTGGGCCAGCATCACACCGGACCGCCTTTGTCTCCCCAGCGTCGATGTTTACACACCATGGGCAGGCACTCGCTTCAGGCAACTGGAACTCGGCTAACCATTGCGCCACCGCTCCCCAAATGCGAAGGCAAACAGACTGTTGGGGCAAGTGCTGTTAGCGAGTAGCACCTATGAAGGCCGGCACGGCACACGAGGGGGTGGGTGACCAACACCACGCCCGGCCGCCTTTGTCTCCCGAGTGGCGATGTTTAGACACCGAGGCTGAATCGATCTACACACACATAAACATCCACACAAAGACAAAGATCCCCCGTATAGCCTTAACAAACTGTTGGGGCAAGTACCGTTAGCTAACACCTATGAAGGCCGGAACGGTACACGAGGGGTACCAGCACAACAGTGCCGATGATTTTACACACCGCACCAGGCACTCATTTGAGGCTGAGTCGACCGAGAGGAGGCCCAGACCCGGTTTAGATAATCATCACTGGGTGTTGGCCGTGAGCAGGAATCGAACCCGTGTCGCCGGGTTCGTAGCGCAGCGCGCTGACCGCTACACACACACACAGAAACATCCACACAAACGCACATGCACACACACGACAAAGACACAGTCTACACATGCACACGTGCGCAGACACGTACACACAACAGATGTGCACACACATCTACGGACAAATACAACGACCCCCCGTATAGCCTGTTCAGGCTGTCGGGGCAAGTGCTGTTCGCGAGCATAAACACGCACATGGGCAGGCACAAACACACACGTGTACACACACATACACGTTTTCATCATTTCATACCACACTCTCCTCCATGTGGATGTTTCCCTATCTGGGTTTTTTTTAAGGAGCGGGGGGCGGTGGTGCAGACTGTGGTGGTTTTGTGATTGTGCGAGTGTTTGGGTGAGTGGTTTGGTGAGTCGGTGGTTGGGTGAGTGGGTGGTTAGGTGAGTGGTTGGGTGGGTGGATGGATGAGTGGTAGCGCGAGTGAGAGGATGGTAGTTGAGTGGGTGAGTGGGTGGATGGTTGGGTGAGTGGTTGGGTTATTGAGTGGTTGGGTGGATGGGTGATTCGGGAGGTTGAGCGGGGGGGGTGTCTGTGGGGGGTGTTGCGTTTGACAGCTAGAAATGGAATTTGTTTCGCTGCTCCCTGTCTCTCTCCCTCCCTCCCTCCCGCTTTTTCCAACATTCAGCAGCTCCAATCATACACACACACGCACTCACACACACAAAGATGTAGCCATACAGCCTGGGCAAGGGCTGTTAGCGAGCATCTAGAAATGGCCAGCACCACGCCCGGCCGCCTTTGTCTCCCCAGTGTTGATGTTCACACCGCAGAAGGTCCGCATTTGAGGCTGAGTCGACCTAGTGGACGCCCAGGACCGGTTTCGTCATCGTTGTTGGCCGTGATCGGAATCGAACCCGGGTCGCCGGGTTCGTAGCGCAGCGCACTGACCGCTGCACCACCGCTCCTCACAAAATACACACAGAAGATCCCCATATAGCTTTAACAGACTGTAGGGGCAAGTGCTGTTAGCGAGCACCTATGAAGGCCGGAACGGCACACGAGGTGGTGGGGCCGCCCACGCCCCCCCTTTGTCTCCCTAGTGGCAATGTTTACACACCGCACCAGGTACTCATTTGAGGCTGAGTCGACCTAGGGGAGGCCCGGGACGGTTCAGAGAATCGTCGCTGGTGTTGGCCGTGAGCGGGAATCGAACCCGTGTCGCCGGGTTCATAGCGCAGCGCGCTAACTGCTGCACCACCGCTCTCCACAACCACACACACGCACGCACACGCACGCGCGCGCACACACCCAGAAACCAGCTCCCCCACGCAAGGTCACAGGGCACGTGAGTCGTGGATAGATGTCGACTGTGCTCCATATATAACCTTCAAATGAAATACAGAGTGGAATGTTGAGGTAGGGGGGGGGCAGGGATGGTTTGTGATGGGAGATGTCGCCTGAAGGATGGGGTGGGGTGGGTGGGGCGGGGAGAGGAGGGAGGGAGGGGGAGGGAGGGGGAGGGAGAGGGGGGAGGGAGGGAGCCACGGGGTGGGGATAGGAAATGGGAGTGGTGGGTGGGTGTGTGATGGTGATGGGATGATGGTGGTGGTGGTGAGAGAGAAAGAAAGAGTGGATATGACAGGGAAGCGTTGGGTGATGTATGTACAGTACGTTGAACTTCCTTCGCACCGTACGTAGCCAACCGTTCGAGGGAAGGACAAACTAAACACAAAAAGCAGTTCTAAAGAAATTAGTTTTTTTATCTAGATTATCTAAAAGTGCATAGTTCCCAGGGGGTTCCTAATATCTCAAGGAAGAGCGTTCCAGACGGCCGCAGAAGCGCATCTGAAAGCGCCACGCGATGCAGTGGCCGTCTTTGTTCGATGGCGAGCAGCCTCCAATCCGCTGTTGTGAGGATGAGCGGAGTTCGCGTGATGATGGTGATGATGATGTTGGTGATGATGGTGATGATGATAGTGATGATGGTGATGATGGTGATGATGTTGGTGATGGTGATGATGATGATTGTGATGATGGTGATGATGATGGGTGACGTTGATGATGGTGATGATGGTGATGATGGTGATGATGATGGTGATGATGGTGATGGTNATGATGTGATGGTGATGATGGTNATGATGATGGTGATGATGATGATGATNATGATGTGATGATNGTGATGATGATGATGCTGATGATGGTGATGATGGTNATGGTGGTGATGATGGTGATGATGATGATGGTGATGATGATGATGATGATGATGGTGGTGATGATGATGATNGTGATGGTGATGATGATGGTGATGGTGATGATGATGATGATGATGATGGTGATGATGATGATGGTGATGATGGTTTATGGTTCATGCTCCTTGACGGCATCAGCGACGTATGGCTGGCTTCGTAGCGATGTATCACCAGTGGTCGTCAAGTTGGTCAAATGTTGGTGATGGTGTGTGATGATGTTGGTGATGATGTTGGTGATGATGATGTTGATGATGTTGGTGATGATGGTGATGATGTTGGTGATGATGTTGGTGATGATGATGTGTGATGATGTTGTTGGTGATGATGGATGATGATGTTGGTGATGATGATGAATGATGATGATGTTGGTGATTATGTTGTTGGTGATGATGGATGATGATGTTGGTGATGATGATGAATGATGATGATGTTGGTGATGATGTTGTTGGTGATGATGGATGATGTTGGTGACGATGTGTGATGATGTTGGTGATAATGTTGGTGATGATGGATGATGATGTTGGTGATGATGTGTGAATCGTGTTGTTTGTATATCAGTAACAATGTGATCGTCGTTATCATCATCACAACCCTCGTCGTTTTCATCATCATCAGCAGCAACAAAATCACCACCATCTCCATGAGCATCCCCATCATTCGCAGCAGTAGTAGCAATAGCATATATGATATAGAGGAGGAGGTGAAGGAGATGGAGGAGGTGGTGGAGGAGATGGAGGAGGTGGTGGAGAAGGTGGTGGTGGAGGAGTGGGAGGTGGTGGTGGAGGAGTTGGAGGAGGTGGAGGAGGTGGAGGAGGTAGAAAAGGAGGAGGTGGAGGAGGTGGAGGAGTCGGAGGAGGAGTGGGAGATGGTGGTGGAGGTGGTGGAGCAGGTGGAGGAGGTGGAGCAGGTGGAGGAGGTGGAGCAGGTGGAGGAGGTGGAGGAGCAGGTGGAGGAGTGGGAGGAGGAGGTGGAGGAGTTGGAGCAGGTGGAGGTGGAGCAGGTGGAGGAGGTGAAGGAGATTGAGTCATTACGAGATATTGTCATGGTTATTTAGTCATTTAACAGGAGCACTGCCGCCCTAAGCAACCCCGCTGTACGCGTTACACGGGGCACATCCGTCCACGTTACTTGCATCACGTGGCTTACGCATATGGAAGTCCGCGTCTCTCGTGAAGATCATGATTTGCAATGATGGTGAAGGCTCAATAATGTTGGTATATGTTAACGATGGCACGTCGTCACAATGCGGGGTGTGTGGCAATCGTGGCAACGGCGATGGGTGTGCGGCAATTGTGGCGTTGCGTGTGGTGGTAATTATGGTGTACGTACATGAAAGTGTGGATAACGTGGGCCTTGTATAGAGGGAGGGAGTGAGGGAGGGAGGAGATGGGGCGATAGGGAACGGCGTGGGGAGAGGGGGGAGCATGGTGTCGCGATTGAAAGTTATTACTGATCGTATCTCGCTAATGAAAGGCCTCCACTTTGCCACTGATCAAAGTTTCACTTGAGACCCACAGCATGTAGGGTGATGAGAATTAATGAATTAAATTGACCTCAACATTCCCACACACACACACGCGCGCACAGACACACACACAGACACACACCTACAGACGAACACACACACAGGAGTCACATAAGGCAAAGATCACGCGTGTAATTCTGTTTGGGGGCAAGTGTTCTTAGTGAGCACCCTAGAGACAAAGCTCCCCCGTATATCCTTAACAGACTGTTGGGGCAAGTGCTGTTAGCGGGTCGCACCTGTAGAGGCACACCGCACACGGAGACGTCAACACACACACACACGCGCGCACACACACACACACGCGCGCACACACAGACACGCACACACACACACACTCGCTCGCACGTACACATATACACACACCCGCACACACACACCCGCTTTCGCACACACACACACGCACACACACACACACCCGCTCGCACACACACACTCCCGCACGTACACACACACACCCGCACACACACTCGCGTATACACACACACCCGCTTTCGCACACACGCACACCCTCACACACACACACGCACACCCTCACACACACACACACAAACCCGCTCGCACACACACCCGCACGTACACACACACTCGCGTGTACACACACACCCGCTTTCGCACACACACACACACCCTCTTTCGCACACACGCACACACACACACACTCGCACACACCCCGCACACACATCCGCACACACGCACACACACACATCCGCGCGCACACACAGACGCGCGTGTACACACACACCCAGTCACACACACACACTGACCCGCACACACACACGCTCACACACACGCACACACACACACGTTCTTCGTGGCCTCAGGCCACAGAACAACTTAGCAGATAATAATAACGACAACAACTTCAGGGCCGGTTGGAGAAGGACATCAGAGCGAGCGAGCGAGGCACGAGTTGACGCGTCAGGGCGAGCCGGTCACGAGTGCCGTGGAGTCGCCGGGGACGACGCATGGGATGCCCTTAGTGATGGCGGAGCGCTTCTGTGAAAAATATATATACAAAGAGCTTTGAAGCTCATCGGATTCCACCAGGATTGGAATAAATATTCTGATTCAGATTTTTTTTTCGCGGAGAAGTCGTCACTACAGCGTTGATAGGATCACTCGGCACGAGTCATCACCACGTGACCACATAGCCTACATCACCACGTGACCACATAGCCTACATCACCACGTGACCACATAGCCTACATCACCACGTGACCACATAGCCTACATCACCACGTGACCACATAGCCTACATCACCACGTGACCACATAGCCTACATCACCACGTGACCACATAGCCTGCATAACCACGTGACCACATAGCCTACATCACCACGTGACCACATAGCCTCACATCATCACGTGCCAACATAGCCTCCATCACCACGTGACCACATAGCCTGCATCATCACGTGACCACATAGCCTACATCATCACGTGACCACATAGCCTCATATCACCACGTGACCACATAGCCTACATCACCACGTGACCACATAGCCTACATCACCACGTGCGTGCATAATGCACGCGGTGTACAGCGCACATCGTAACGCACATTGGGAAGTGGGTACAAATTTAGTTACCAGATTTGAGGATACAACAACGACGACAACAACAGACAGAGTGAGTTTAATAAAAGTGTTTAGTAATAATAATGAAAATTACATCGATGATCGATTGCCTTGCAGGTTTCACGGAGAATGTCGTGCTGGGGACAAAAAACACCGAAAGGAAACGCAAACGATCATCAAACTGATGGCCTTAATCTAAGTTGTGGTTGTTGTTGTTGTTGTTTGACTTGCATCCCACTGGGATATTTGCACACAACGTTGGTGTACGGTGATTTTTCTGCAATATTTTGCTTTTCTTGGATTTTCTGTTTGCACATAGTCACTTTAAGATATTTTCTAGTTCATGTTTTTGTTTTTTGTTTATTGCGGTTGCACCCGATTCAAGAGCCGAATGGCTCACAGGGCTATACCTAATAAATGAACTTTGAACTTTGAAAAGGCACGATTCGAAAGACGACTCGTACCGTCATCCATCCATGGTTGTGCTTCAATCTAAAGAGGGCGATGTGGTGCTTTTTTAAATCCTTTATATTAAGTTCACTTGCTTGCTTGCGCGCTTACGACCGTGCAAATATTTCGGTCGTTTTTTAACCCACTTCCCGTGATCTAATTGAGCTGACATTTTGCACACAGACTCGTTTTGCACACAGACTCGTTTTCGTGAAAAAAATTTCCCAAAATTTTCCACTTTTAAGGAAAAAAATAATTTCATATTTAATTTAAAATACCAATGTGATAAATATGAAACTCTTACTCAAGAAAAACAGAAATGAATAATAAAATAAACCGATGCCACGCATATAAAGGATTTATAGTGAAAACTTTGTTTTTACGGGTTAATTTTTTTGTATCGCCCCCCCCTCCCACCCCCATTGTAATGCGTTCCAACAAAGTTTGAGAGCATGCCTTTCATTGTTAGCTCCGTCCGTATGTCTCTCTAGCTCGTCTGGAACGGGTGAGTGGGAGGTGGGTGATCATCGATAATTATCTCTCGTAAAGGTGACCCGACACGGGGGGAAACCCCGGCCAAAATTGTTTCAAGGATGTCCAAAAATACAAACAAACGTGCAAACAACAGGGAAAAAAACGGCGATAAAAAAATGTGTTTATGTAAATCGCGATTGATATTCGTGGTTGACATTGCACCAACGTTCGGCTAACGTTGGTCCAACGTCAACCAACGTTGTGGCAACGTTCGCACGTGTACTGGCAACCTTTTTGATCTTCCTCTGAAGACGAACAGCTCAAATGCGCACTTGTTCATGCTAAAGAATGCAATTGTAATCTTTATTTTTATTTTTTAAATAGGCCCTGAAATACATTTCAAAAGAAAATGCGTAAATCGTGCATTCGTCAATTTAACATGTAGGCTTTCGCGACCAATATTATTCATAATATAGGTTTTTGGGTCAGATCGCGTTATTTATAAATGTGTCGTAACCTCCACCACCCGACACGGCCAAACAACCAAAAATGTGTCACGTTTTCAAAGGACAAATTAATTGACTTCTGTTAATGGAAGTCAATTCGAACATTTGTTAAAATAACTACACATCAAATCAGGATACGCATTGATACTGGAGGAATCCGATTAGCTATAAAGCTCTTCCCCCCCCCCCCCACACACACACGCCCGGCAGTATTTTGTTCCACACCGTGTGAAGAGAATGCGTGGCAAGACAATTAATTCGTGACTCCGAGTGACGGGAGATCTCCTCGAGTGCCGCCAGAACGCCTCGGAGGGGCTTCAGGTGACTACGTGAACTCTTCCGCACACAAAGACAAAGGTCCCTTCTACCCACCCACCCACACCGCCACAATAGCCCGTTGGGGCAAGTGCTGTTCGCGAGCACCTGCTAAGGCCGACACGGCACACGATGGGATGGTGAGGCTCCAGGAAACACAATCCCGGGCCACCTTTGTTTCCCCGGTGCACGTGTACGTTGTGTATATGCCTATATGTGTACGGACGAGTTTGTGTGTTGTTGTGTGTGCGCGCGTGCATTTGAGCACCCCTAGTAGTCCCCCCTTGGTGTTTAGGGAATGGGGTGGTGGTGGGGGTATGGTGGGTGGGGGGGGCATGGTGGGGGGGGAGGTATGGTGGGTGGGGGGGGGCATGGTGGTGGGGTATGGTGGTTGGGGTTTGCATGGTGGTGGGGGAGGCATGTCCAGTGCGTGGTTTGTTTAAATCTGCAGCGTGCATAGTAAGAGCAATAATAGCCGCCGCTGCCGTTGCTGCTGCTGCTGGTGCTGGGTGATAGGAGCCATGTGCCGTGTGCCCTGATCCGTGACTGCCTCGCACGGGGGAGGGGGGGAGGGGGTCAGAGTTCAATTCATCAGCGACCTCTAACCCTGATCCTGAACGCTCTCTGTGGCCCCATGCGTCTCCCCCTCTCCCCCCTCCCTCCCCCTCCCGCCACAGACGAGACCTTTGACCTCCCGGCTCTCCAAATCCCACGACTCCTGCCCCCCAACCCCCCCACCTCCCTCCCCCATACAAAACACTTGCACCCCCCCCCTCCTCCTTCTCCACACCCCCCAAAAAATCGACCCCGTCTGACTCCCCGGACCAAGTCCAGTCTGCAGCTCCCACCCAGACACGTCTCTCTCACATCACTCACCGCTCACTCACGCACGCATTCACTCACATCACTCACCACTCATTCACTCACGTATTCACTCACATCACTCACCACTCACGCATTCACTCACTCACTCACCACTCACCACTCACCACCACTCACTCGTTCACTCACATCACTCACCGCTCACTCACGCATTCACTCACTCACCACGCATTCGCTCACATCACTCACCACTCACTCACTCACCACTCACATCACTCACCACTCACTCACGTATTCACTCACTCACTCACTCACGTATTCACTCACATCACTCACCACTCACTCACTCACCCACCACTCACTCATTCACTCACATCACTCACGCATTCACTCACTCACCACTTACTCACTCATTCACTCACTCATGCATTCACTCACATCACTCACCACTCACTCACTCACCGCTCACATCACTCACCACTCATTCACTTACTCACGCATTCACTCACATCACTCACCACTCACTCACTCACCGCTCACATCACTCACCACTCACTCACCACTCACTCACCCACCACTCACTCATTCACTCACATCACTCACGCATTCACTCACATCACTCACGCATTCACTCACATCACTCACCACTCACTCATTCACTCACATCACTCACTCACGCATTCACTCGCTCACCACTCACTCACTCACGCATTCACTCACTCACTTACCCCTCACTCACTCAAGCATTCACTCACTCACCACTCACTCACTCACCCACTCACGCATTCACTCACTCACCCCTCACTCGCTCACTCACCCACGACTCACTCTTCAATCACCCACCCCTCGCTCACCCACCTCTCACCCACCACTCACCCCACATCCACACCACGTATGTGTGTATGTATGTATGTGTGCGCGTGCGTGTATGTGTGCGCGTGTATGTGTATGCATGTACGTGTATGTGTATGTATTACGTGAATGTGTGTGTATGTATGTATGTATGCGTGTGTATGTGTGTATGTATGTGTAAGCGTGTGTGTGTGTATGTACGTGCATGTGTGTATGCATGTATGCGTGTGTATGTATGTATGTGTGCGTGTGTGTGCATGTATGTACGTGTATGTGTATGTATGTCTGCGCGTGTATGTATGAATGTGTCTCCTGCTCCCCGTCTCTGCTAAACTCCCCAGACGATCTGTGAACCCTTGATCCATTGATCGCATAATTTTGTGGCCCCAATTCAGACGCGACTTTTGACATTGTGGTGGTGGTGCTTGTGTGTGGTGGTGTGATGTGTGTTGGTGCGTGTGTGTACGTGTACATACGCGTGCTTGTGTCTATATATGTGGTTGTGTATGTGGTGTTTGTGTGTGGTGGTGTGATGTGTTGGTGCGTGTGTGTACGTGTACATACGCGTGCTTGTGTATATATGTGGTTGTGTATGTGTGTTTGTGTGTGTGTGGTGGTGTGTTTTGTGTACGTGTGTGGTTGTGTATGTGTGGTGTGTGTGATGGTGTATACGCGTGCGTGTTCGTGTGTGTGTGGGGAGCGGTGGTGCAGCGGTTAGCGCTTCGCTGCGCTGCGTTCCCTGCGACCCGGGTTCGATTCCGCTCACGGCCAACACCAGTGACGATTATCTGAACCGGTCCTGGGCCTCCCCTAGGTCGACTCAGCCTCAAATGAGTACCTGGTGCGGTGTGTAAACATCGCCAGTGGGGAGACAAAGGCGGTCGTGCGTGGTGCTGGCCACCCACCCCCTCGTGTAATGTCCCGGCTATCATAGGTGCTGCTCGCTAACAGCACTTGCCCCAACAATCTGTGAAGGCTACACGGGAGTGGCATCTTTGTCGTTGATGATGGTGGTGGTGGTGTGTCCACTATCACCGTGCCGTGCATTGTGACGTAACGCGACAACGAGTCAGCTACTGTGTTCCCCCCTCGCCGTACATTGGGCTGAAGTGAACATTTGATTTTTTTAAATCGGAAAATTAACCTCGAATTATGCGAGCGTAATTGTTGAGCGGCCGAATGGATTCGCGTGGATTCAAAGCCACTATTGATTCTCTGTGTTCGGGGGGGGGGGTGCGAGGCGTAATAACAGATGGCTGATGAATGTATTTGACGTGTATGAATTTTAGTCCGTCTCTATCCTGCGCGTCGTGTTTTCAGTGTACACACACACAAGAACGAGACGCGCTCGAAAATGCACCCGTTGTGTATATGTGGTCGTGCGGTGTGTAGACATCACCGGGGAGACAAAGGCGGTCGGGCGTGGCCCTGGCCACCCACCCCCTCGCGTGCCGTCCCGGCCTTCATAGGCGCTCGCCAACATCACTTGCCCCAACAGTATGTTAAAGGCTATACGGGGGATCTTTGTCTTTTGTGTCTACTAGTTCCTTGTGAGCAGTCGTGCAGTGGCTCGCGCGCTGCACTATGAACCCGGCGCCCAGAGTTCGATTCCTCCTTCATGGCCAACAACGCCAGTCCTGGCCCTCCCCAAGGTCCACTCAGCCTCAAATCAGTATCTGGTACAAGTATGTTGGACATCACAGTGCTGGCCATCCACCCCTTGTGTATTTTTAAAGGCTATAGACGAGGGCCTAGTAATGATGCGCGTGCGCGCGTTATCCCGCGTGTGCACGTGCAGACGTGAGCGCGTGCGTGCACGTGCGTGTGCACGTGTGTGCACGTGTGTGTGTGCACGTGTGTGTGCACGTGTGTGTGTGCACGTGTGTGTGCATGTGTGTGTATGCACGTGTGTGCACGTGAGCGCGTGCGTGCACGTGTGTGTGTGCACGTGTGTTTGTGCACGTGTGTGTGTGTGCACGTGTGTGTGTGCGCGTGTGTGTGCACATGTGTGTGTGCACGTGTGTGTGTGCACGTGTGTGCACACGTGTGTGTGCACGCGTGTGTGTGCACGTGTGTGTGCACGTGTGTGTGTGCACGTGTGTGTGTGTGCACGTGTGCGTGTGCTGTGCACGCACACACACGCACACGCGCGTTTGTGCGTGCGCGCGTTATCCCGCGTGTGCATACGCAGACGTGAGCGCGTTGGTGCACGTGTGTGTGTGCACGTGTGTGTGTGTGTACGTGTGTGTGCACGTGTGTGTGCGTGTGTGTGCACGTGTGTGTGTGTGCGCGTGTGTGTGCCGCATGATGTATTGAGCCATCGTGACGCGTCGTTGTCACGCTCCCAGCAGCAGCAGCGACGGCGCAGAAATAAATAAATAAAGCCGAACTACATCACAGGCACTGCTCCCTCCTCTGACCTCCGACCCCCCCCACAGCCCAGCCCCCCCCCCCNGCTTTGGGTCATGTGACTCACACAGCTTGCGGGCAAAGGTCATTCCATCTGCCAGCTCCGGGTGGAGTTGTCATTCTCTCTCCACAGCATCGCGGGCAGCGGCACCGGCGTTCGTTCCTTCCTTCTTTCCTTCGACTCATTCATCCTCGTCTTGGTTCTTTCGGTAAAGTCACGTAGAATGGAAAAAATAAAATAATAAAATAAAACATAATACAATAATTCTCACACCGTTTCGGGAGACAGCGTCTGAATGTCTCCCGACAGACCTGGTCTTCACCTGAGGACGGCTGCTTGCGTTGTGGCCGAAACGTCGTGAGAATTATTTTATTATGTTTTATTTTTATTATTTTATTACTTCCCTTCTACGTGACTTTACCGAAAGAACCCAGAAGATGAATCCCTGGAGTCACGAAAGCTTTAAATCGAAATTCATTCATCCTCGTCTCTCCGTAGCCCTTTGCTTGACATCCCCGTTCTGCTGCCTTAGCGGGGGGGGGGGGTGTGTGTCTGGGTCAGAGTCACGAACTGCATCTCGCAGCGGAGGAATCTTGATGCGCTATGATGGCTCTTGTTTCTTGAGCCGACGTCCAGGAAGAGGGGGGGGGGTCACGTGCTTCGCGAGTGGCCGTTCTGTTGATTCTGCAACCATCACCACTCCCCCCCACGAGGTTACCTGCGAAATATTGCTCCGAGTTGACCACGACGACGACGACAAAGTTCCAACGTTCGGTCACCGTCTCCGCAGTCGCACTCTGGACTTTCCCAGAACACGTGCCACCAACGTTGGTTGACGTTGCACCAACGTTGGGCCAACATCAACCAACGTTGGGCGAACGTTGGATCGACGTTGGGTCAGCGATGATTCAACGTCGGTGGACGTTGCACCAACGCTGGGCCAACATCAACCAACGTTCGGCGAAACGTTGGACCGACGTCGGCCAACGTTGAGCCAACGTTCGCACGATGACTGGGACCTTTTTGATCTCCCCGCCTGTGAAGTCGAGCAGGGCGCGGTCCCCCATCCCCCCGTGGCAGTGCGGGATCGGTCCCGTTGCAGACGACAGTTTCCGGGACAGCTCGAATCCCTCAACTGTCGCATTGGATCCACAACAACAACAATAACAACAACAGCGAGGAAGTGGTGGTGGTGGATGATGAGGAGGTGCAGGAGGAGGAGCTAAAGGAGGTGGAGGAGGTGGAGGAGGAGGTGGAGGCGTTGGAGGTGGAGGAGGAGATGGAGGCGGTGAAGGTGGAGGAGGAGGAGGCGGTGGAGGTGGAGGAGGTGGAGGAGGAGGTGGAGGCGGTGGAGGTGGATCGGGTATTGGAAGAGGTGTAGGAGCTGGAGGAGGTGGAGGAGGAGCTAAGGGAGGTGGAGTAGGTGGAGTAGGTGGAGGCGGTGGAGGAGGTGGAGGAGGTGGAGGAGGAGGAACTGAAGGAGGTTGAGGCGGTGGAGTAGGTGGAGGTGGATGAGGTGTTGGAAGAGGTGGAGGAGCTCAAGAAGGTGGAGGAGCTGGAGGAGGAGGAGGAGGAGGATGAATGTGTTGTTTCGGACCTCATCACTGCTCCACGATGCCTCACCTCCGTCCCTCTCTTGCGCACGGGAGGTCGATTCCTTGACCCGGGACTTGAGACGGTGCCGGGGACACGAGGCTGCTTTGAGCTCCACGTGGGGAGGGGGGGCAGCCCCCCCAGTGGCGCAGTGACGACATCATCGGCTCAGGGGGTGCGGCAATCGGTCAGTTGGGGCCCCAATATTTAAAAACCATAATTCAATTCATATTTTGTTTTACATTTTTTCGATTTCAAGATTTCGTGACTGCAGGGATTCACCTTCTTGTTCTTTCGGTAAAGTCACGTAGAAGGGAAATAATAAAATAATAAAAATAAAACATAATAAAATAATTCTCACGACGTTTCGGCCACAACGCAAGCAGCCGTCCTCAGGTGGAGAACAGGTCTGTCGAGAAGAGAACAGGTCTGTCTTCTCGACAAACCTGTTCTCCACCTGAGGATGGCTGTCTTCTCGACAGACCTGTTCTCCACCTGAGGACGGCTGCTTGCGTTGTGGCCAAAACGTCGTGATAATTATTTTATTATGTTTTATTTTTATTATTTTATTATTTTCATTCTACGTGACTTACCGAAGGAACCAAGAAGATGTAAGGCCCACTGAGCTTTGTCGCTCTTTTTTAGAAGTGACCTGGCCACAAATGAGAGCTCAACGAAGTGGTTTATCATCGTGTAAATGATTATCAGCCAAATACACGAAAAGAGTGTCGATTCTAAATGTGGAGGTAAAAACCGGAGATCCCGGAAAAAAATCCACGCGACCACGGAGAGAGAACATGCAAACTCCAACGGTACAGCAGGCGTCAGGGTCGGTATCGAACCCACAACCTCCTGTATACCAGGCGAGGTAGTTAACATCTCATAGCCACTGTGATGATGAGAGAGACACGCAAATTCCAACTGTACAGCAGGCGTCAGGGTCGGGATCGAACCCACGAACCTCCTGTATACCAGGCGAGGTAGTTAACATCTAGCCACCGTGATGATGATGATAGAGAGAGAGAGACACGCAAACTCCAAATATACAGCAGGCGTCAGGGTCGGGATCGAACCCACGACCTCCTGTATACCAGGCGAGGTAAACATCTCCTAGCCACCGTGATGATGATGAGAGAGAGAGACACGCAAACTCCAAATATACAGCAGGCGTCAGGGTCGGTATCGAACCCAAGAACCTCCTGTATACCAGGCGAGATAGTTAACATCTCACAGCCACCGTGATGATGATGATGATGAGAGAGAGAGAGACGCAAACTCCACAGCAGCAGGCGTCAGGGTCGGGATCGAACCCACGAACCTCCTATATACCAGGCGAGGTAGTTAACATCTCCTAGCCACCGTGATGATGATGATGAGAGAGAGACACGCAAACTCCAAATATACAGCAGCAGGCGTCAAGGTCGGGATCAAACCCACGTCCTCCTGTAGACCAGGCGAGGTAGTTAACATCTCATAGCCATCGTGGCGCCCCATTCGATTTGTCTCGCACGGTTTCACCACGGCACTGGGTTGGCACATGACTAACGGGACCCGCTCATTTGGAGAATCTCCAACGGTGCAAAGTGAATTTCTTGGTTCGTCGCAAGGCACAGCACTGACGTGGCTGTCAGCCCCGCTTACACGAAGTGATGCCACCTTGTTGATACCTTCCCGCTTGTCGTGTCACCAGGTAGACACGCGCAAAGGTTTCCTTTGTCTACCTGGTCACACTTACGACGATTAAGACGATGACGACGATTACGACGGCACTCGATTCGCAATTTTCGGGAAGCCAAACGTGACCGCTTTGAGTAAATTAAAACTTAAACGTGGAACGTAAATTAAAGCATTTTCTTTATACAATTTGAAATTAAACCGCATTTTAAACAAGTTTATTGTTGCACGTTGTTGTTGTTGAAAAACATCTCATGGTCCTTCTGAAGGGCGTCCCAACTCTGAGCTTTGGTCACGGGGGGTGGGGGAGGGGCTCAGCCCCCCACGCTAGTTACTGGTAACCACACTTCACCCGGCTAGTTACTCGACTGGTAACCGCACTTCACGAACCACGCTAGTTACTCTGCTGAGCAGCCTCCCTCTAGTCACCGGGCCGCGTGAGAGCCCACGCGAGATGGTGACGACGGTGAGATGGGTGCGTCTCTCTCTCTCCAGCCAGTGGAGATGTGAAAACACAAGACATTTGGAATGTCGCTGCAAAATGAATGGCCGAAGAATTTCAGTTCTGGGAAAGTAAACGAATAATTTGGTTAATTTATTTAGGTAAAGTCCTGTGAGCCATGCTGCTGATGCTGCTGCTGCGTTGGCAGTAGTGTACAAGCACAATCACAATATTTAAAAAAAGCAATTGCAGGGGCTGCACCTTTATCTCAATCCCGTTACATACATAATTAAGGGTTCCACTCGGCACGGCAGTTTAACTCCGTAACTGATGTTATCGCTCAAACATTTTCCTTTTAAACAGCGAGACAATGAAGCGCCCACGCCTCATTGCGCTCGCATTGAGCTCAGTAATCGCAGCGCAGAATCCGAGCCGACTCCAACGTTGACTCGAATAACCATCCACCACCACCACCACCCACCCCGCCCTTAGCTTCCTTCACCCACCTCCACGCTGCAGCAGAGTAACTCAGCACCAGCCAGAGAGACGTGAGTGCGCTCACAATGACAAAGCACCCACCCACCACCACCCAGACACTCCGCCGTATAGCCTCAGCAGACTTTGGGGGCAAGTGCTGTTAGCGAGTAGCGAGCACCTATGAGAGGCCGGCACGGCGCACGAGGGAGTGGGTTGTCAGCGACAATCCCGGCCGCCTTTGTCTCTCCGGGTGGCGATGTTTACACACCACACCGGGTATTCGTTTGAGTCTGAGTCGACCTAGGGAGGGCCAGGACCTGGTTCAGATAATCGTCACTGGTGTTGGCCGTGAACGGGAATGAATCCGGGGTCGCCGGTTCGTAGCGGAGTGCGCTAACCATTGCGCCACCACTCCCCCTACCCACACACACAAATACAAAGATCCCTGGATAGCCTCAACAGACTTTGGGAAAGTTCTATGAAGGCCGGCACGGCACACGAGGGAGTAGGTTGCCAGCGACACTCCCGGCCGCCTTTGTCTCCCTAGTGCGCAACAAAGACAAATTCCCCAGTATAGTCTCAATTGACTGCTGGGCAAGTGCCGTTAGCGTGCACACACGGACACACGCACGGACAAAGACACGCCACACACACAAAAGCAATAGATCCTTATAGTTGATGCCGATACGTTATCCCGGAATAGATTGTAATCTGTGTTTAAACTCTTAAGGGGAAGGGAACGAAGGAGAGAGAGAGAGAGACACAGAGTCTATGTGTGGAGATGTCTGGCTTGTCCTTCGGAGTGAAACACTCCAATTACATTGAGTTATAATTGTCTGTGTTCGATCATCGTTTAGGTGTATTGCCATTTGCAAAATATAAATAACCCTCCACCACCCAGCAGCAGTGCCAATCAACGCGGGTTGTCACGTGGGGTAGGGGGGGCACATGCGCCGATTGATTAATCAGCTTCTCCGGTGGCATGTTGCAAAGGAAGCATCAAAAGTTGTGTACCCACGAGATGATCTCATCCAAAGGAAACCAATTGTGTATCGATAATGTTGGTCGTGAAAGCCTACGTATATATATACACACACACAGGTTTCGCTCGCTGTATGCGACGGCGGCGGTGGTGGTGGTGGTAGAGTACGTGCCAAACAAATGCCGCACAAAGCGAAACCGCGCGAGGAGAGAGCTGCCTCCCGAACAGCGCACACAGTACGCAATCCTTTCATATTCTTAGGTTTTTTCGGTAAAGTCACGTAGGTAAAACATTAAAATTAATAAAAGTTAAATAAAATAAAAATCACGACGTTTCGGAGGCAACACAAGCTTCCGTCTTTAGGTGGAACCGTCACAGCCACGAAACGTCGTGATTTTTATTTTATTTTACTTTATTAATTTTAATGTTTTACCTACGTGACTTTACCGAAAAAACCTAATAATATGAATCCTTGCAGTCACGAAAGCTTCAAATCTAGAATTACGCAATCATTATCACATGTATTCATACCGCAGGAATCTGAAGAGCTATGAAACTCTTATTCACATTCTAGATTCACATTCTAGCTTTCGTGACTGCAAGGATTCATACTCTTAGGTTTTTTCGGTAAAGTCACGTAGGTAGAAAAATATATTATAATAAAAATAAAATAATAGAAATAATAAAGAAATTAAATATCGATTTAAAGCTTTCGTGACTGCAGGGATTCATCTTCTTGGTTCTTTCGGTAAAGTCACGTAGAATGAAAATAATAAAATAATAATAAAACATTATTCAATAATTCTCACGACGTTTCGGCCACAACGCAAGCAGCTGTCAAACCTGGTCTTCACCTGAGGACGGCTGCTTGCGTTGTGGCCGAAACGTCGTGAGAATTATTTGATAATGTTTTATTTTTATTATTTCCATTCTACGTGACTTTACCGAAAGAACCAAGAAGATAAATTAAATAATAAATCACGACGTTTCACACACAGTACACATACACAACGTTGCATCTATATATGTGTGTGTAGGGGCACAGGTGGTGCATCAGCCAGTCATCTCGGTTATCTCAGTCAGTCGACCCGTGGCACCTGGGTCTGCCCCGTGACCTCCTGCCAGCGGGCGTTCAACACTTCACGTGGCCTCAAGGTGCACATGGCCTGGCACAAGCGTGGTGACGTCACCGCCACTTAGTGGTGGCAAATGTCGGTTGTTGTTTGTTGTTGTATGCATCTCCGTGTCTGTGCGTGTATCACCTCCGTGTTATATCTCTACGTGAGTAGAGTTGCATGCCGAGTAGCGTAGCGCTAACCACTCCACCACCGCTCCCCCGCGACAGACTCACGGTCAACCGTTCAAGCCACTTGGCTGCGCGTCGTCGTCGTTGCGTTATCGTTGGGAGGCCGAACGGAGTTGGAACAAATCTCCGTTCGAGCAAACACCGCGGTTGCGAAAGACCCCAACGCAGAGGATTCCCTTGGGGTTCGATCGTCCACGAAGCACGTGGTGCATCCTGGACGACACCCGCCTCGATAACCACGGCAGTAGATGCGGATACCCGAAGCGCAAACGGGAAGAAAAACAAATGAAAAACGTCTCCGTGGTCGTCCAGAACGAGGGCGTGACAACGTGGCACGACCCAATGACCAATTCCACAAATACGAAGTAGACACCACAGCGACAATTCACGACACGGCTGCTGATGACGCCAATTGACCACCTGGAGTGACGTTGTAGGTTTCTTGCCCTGCGTCGACATCAGTCGTGCAGAAGAAGGAGGTTGTGCCACGTTGCTCCATATGAGCCTAGTGCCTGCATCTTAAATCCTAAAGCCATGGACCCCTCGCATTAAACTGACCACCCCCCACTCACCAGCCATGCCAGGCCACCCCGTGGGGACATCAGAAGCATCGCCCTTGATTCTCAGCCAAGGGCTCATTCAGAATCAAAATGTAATTATTTATTCTGCAGGAGGAATCCGATGAGCTGTAAAGCTCATGTTCACAGATGTCCAGTAGGGCGGGTCAGAGCGTGACAACGTCAAACAGTACACAACAACAACAACACGATTGGAGTGAAAAGTATAGGAAAGGTATCCATATCGCCGCAGGAGCAGTAGCAGTAGGAACAGCAGAAGGAGCAGCAGTAGGAGCAGTAGGAGCAGCAGCAGTAGCAGCAGTAGCAGCAGCAGTAGGAGCAGCAGCAGGAGCAGCAGCAGTAGGAGCAGCAGCAGGAGCAGCAGCAGTAGGAGCAATAGTAACAGCAGTAGGAGCAGCAGCAGTAGGAGCAGCAGCAGAATAGGAGCAGCAGTAGGAGCAGCAGCAGCAGTAGAAGCAGCAGCAGTAGGAGCAACAGCAGCAGTAGGAGCAGCAGTAGCAGTAGGAGCAGCAGCAGCAGTAGGAGCAACAGCAGCAGTAAGAGCAACAGCAGTAGTAGGAGCAGCAGCAGCAGTAGGAGCAGCAGCAGTAGCAGCAGTAGGAGCAGCAGCAGTTGGAGCAGCAGCAGTAAGAGCAGCAGCAGCAGTAGTAGCAGCAGTAGCAGTAGTAGCAGCAGCAGTAGGAGCAGCAGCAGCAGTAGAAGCAGCAGCAGTAGGAGCAACAGCAGCAGTAGGAGCAGCAGTAGCAGTAGGAGCAGCAGCAGCAGTAGGAGCAACAGCAGCAGTAAGAGCAGCAGCAGTAGTAGGAGCAGCAGCAGCAGCAGTAGGAGCAGCAGCAGTAGGAGCAGCAGTAGGAGCAGCAGCAGCAGTTGGAGCAGCAGCAGTAAGAGCAGCAGCAGTAGTAGGAGCAGCAGCAGCAGTAGTAGCAGCAGTAGCAGTAGTAGCAGCAGCAGCAGTAGTAGCATCAGCAGTAGGAGCAGCAGCAGTAGTAGGAGCAGCAGAAGTAGGAGCAGCAGCAGGAGTAGGAGCAGTAACAGTAGCAGCAGCAGCAGTAAGAGCAGCAGCAGTAGTAGGAGCAGCAGCAGCAGTAGTAGTAGCAGCAGTAGGAGCAGCAGCAGTAGTAGGAGAAGCAGAAGTAGGAGCAGCAGCAGCAGTAGGAGCAGCAGTAGGAGTAGGAGCAGCAGTAGGAGCAGCAGCAGGAGTAGGAGCAGCAGAAGTAGGAGCAGCAGCAGCAGTAGGAGCAGCAGCAGTAGGAGCAGCAGCAGGAGCAGCAGTAGGAGTAGGAGCAGCAGTAGGAGTAGGAGTAGGAGCAGCAGCAGCAGGAGCAGCAGCAGGAGCAGCAGCAGCAGGAGCAGCAGTAGTAGGAGCAGCAGTAGTAGCAGCAGTAGCAGCAGCAGCAGCAGTAGCTGTAGGAGCAGCAGCAGCAGGAGCAGCCAGCCTTGCGCTGCGGAGCGCAAGGCTGTGCCGTGTTAATCCGCGGGCCATGGTGACAACTTTGTCAGAGAATGCCGAGTGGAGGAGGAGGAGGGGCGGTCAGTTAAGAGGTTGAGAGGTGGCGCTGTGTAATGGGACGGACATTCCCCCCCCCCGCACTGAAACTTAAAAGCTAATCTCACTTGCATGCTTCATTGCTGGTGGGTGGGTGGGGGGCGGTTGGGTGGATCGTGGTGGCATAGTAGCGGCGGTGGTGGTGGTGGTGATTGGCAGCAGTAGTTGTTGGTGGCAGTGTTTGGGGGAGCGGAAGCGTCGTGGTTCAGCGCAGCGCCGCGGACCTGGCCAGCCGAGTTCGATTCCCACTCACGGCCAGCGCCTGGAGCGGTGTAAAACTAAAACAAAACATCGCCACTGTAGGGAGAGACAAAGGCGGCCGGGCGTGGCGTTGGCCACCCACCTCCCCTCGCTCACCGTGCCGGCCTTCGTAGGTGCTGCCGCTTGCCCACCCCCCCCCCAGCCCCCAGCAGTCTGTTAAAGGCTACACGTGGGATCTTTGTCCCTGGAGGTGACGGTGCTTTTTTGACAGCCCCCACCCGAACAACAAAATTGAGCTTATTTAGTGGCACCACCCGCAAAAACCTCCCCCACGTCCGCGCTTCTCAAAATCTCAACGGCCCCGCGTCCCCACACCTCTCCCCATCCCTCAGGGCCCATCCACCCACCCCACCAATCCTTCCCCCCCCCCCCCCNAGTGAGGCCACAATCACCGGGGCCTAACTCCCACACGCGGTTAGCCCACAGCTCGCATCACACAAAGCCCGCGGGTCCGCTGTGAATGTCAGGGCTGTTTCGCCGCACAAAGGAGGCCCTTCATCGGTCGAGAAAAGGCGGAGTGAATACCTCATTTGATTTGTGAATTAATCCGGCGTACAGCTTGAATTGCCCTGCCTTGCTCTTTCACCCGTTCGATCGATTTATTTTTGTGTGCGTGTGTTTTTTGTCTTCTCTGTGTGTGTGTATATGTGTGCGTCAGTGCGTGTGCGTGTGGGGAGCGGTGGTGTAGCGGTTAGCGCTACGAAACCGGCGACCCGAGTTCGATTCCCGCTCACAGACAAAATCGGTGGCGATTATCTCAACCGGTTCTGGGCCTTCCCTAGGTCGACTCAGCCTCAAATGAGTACCTGGTGCGGTGTGTAAACATCGCCGCTGCGGAGACAAAGGCGGCGAGCGTGGTGCTGGCCACCCACCCCCTCATGTACCGTCCCAGCCTTCATAGGTGCTCGCTAACAGCACTTGCCCCAACAGTCTGTTACAAGCTATACGGGGGATCATTGTATTTTGTATGTGTGTTTGTGCTCGCTAACAGCTCGCTAACAGCACTTGCCCCAACAGTCCGTCAAGGCTGTACGGGGAATCTTAATCTTTGGCTTTGGCTTTGGGGGAGAGCAGTGCAGATGTTAGCGTAGCGCTGCGCTACGAATCTGGCGACCCGAGTTCGACTCCAGCTCACAGCCGACGATTAAATGAACCGGTCCCGTGCCCTAGCCTAGGTCGACTCAGCCTCAAATGAGTACCTGGTCCGATGTGTAAACATCAGTCGACCCTCGTGTGCCGTGCAGTGTGGTCCTTCATTAGTGCTCGCTAACAGCACTTGCCTCAACAGTCTGTCGAAGGCTATACGGGGGCTCTGTGTCTTGTGTGTGTGTGTGTTTCTGGGGTCTGGTTGGACACTCGAGAGCAATTGAGCCGAGTAGGAGAAGCGATATCAGCGACAGCTGGAGATCTAAGGGGCAGAAAAAAAACAACGAATCAAGAGAGGCTTTATTTACAACAAAAAGATGCGGGTGTTTGTTTTAGTTTAGTTTTTTTTAGGGTAATTATCACAATCACCGCAACGACGATAAAATATCAGACAGGCACAAAGCGAGTGGAACAGCGACAATGATTTTTACGAAACTAAAATTGCCCATCGCATTGATGATATTTTCAGCGAACACAGAAAACAATACAATCATATTCTACAAGCCTCACTCCCCACCACTGTCCCTGCAATGTAAAGTAACATGTTTGATGTTATACTTTTTATAATCTTTTTTTCCCCCGATAGTATCACGCTCACCTACCGACGCGAGCCGTCAAGGGGGAATTGGCTCGTGGCTTTGTTGCGGTAACCGCGGCGCCACCGCTCCAGGGCGCACGTGGGGTTAGGTGAGACGTCAATAGAGCGGGCCGTCGTTGTGGCGAGGAGATGTTAACTACCTCGCCTGGTATGCATGAGGTCGTGGGTTCGATCCCGACCCTGAGGACGCCTGCAGATTTGGAGTTTGCGGTGTCTCTCTCTCTCTGTCACCCCGTGACCGCGTAAATTTTTCTCCGAGTCCTTTGCGGTTTTTCCCCCCCTCCACATTTAGAATCGACGTCACGCGTTTCGAGTGTTTGGCTGCCGCTGTAAATTTGCAAATGATGAGCCACTTCGTTGAGCTGTTATTGGCGATATTCAGGTCGCTGCTGAACAAAGAGCTGCATAGCTCAGTGGGACCTCGCCCGGTGAAATAAAAATGAGACGTTGTTACTGGCAAGAGTGACCTGACTCGCCCAGAAAAAGATGGATCAATGAAACACGAGGCCTCCGTTAGGGGACGCTTTTTGCACAATGCGGAACGTGCCCCGTTATAACGCGGAACCGTCCGTTATAACGCGAAATGCGCCTCGTTATAACGCGGAACGTGTCCCGTTATAACGCGAAATGCGCCTCGTTATAACGTGGAATGCGTCCCGTTATAACGCGAAATGCACCTCGTTATAACGTGGAACGTGCCCGTTATAACGTGGAACGCGTCCCGTTATAACGTGAAAAGCGCCTCGTTATAACGCGGAATGCGCCTCGTTATAACGTGGAACGCGTCCCGTTATAACGCGGAATGCGCCTCGTTATAACGTGGAACGCGTCCCGTTATAACGCGAAATGCGCCTCGTTATAACGTGGAACGCGTCCCGTTATAACGTGGAACGCGTCCCGTTATAACATGGAACGCGTTCCGTTATAACGTGGAACGCGTCCCGTTATAACGTGGAATGCGCCTCGTTATAACGTGGAACGCGTCCCGTTATAACGTGGAACGCGTCCCGTTATAACGCGGAACGCGTCCCGTTATAACGTGGAACGCGTCCCGTTATAACGTGGAACGCGTCCCGTTATAACGTGGAACCGTCCCGTTATAACGTGGAACGCGTCCCGTTATAATGTGGAACGCGTCCCGTTATAACGCGGAACGCGTCCCGTTATAACGCAAAATGCGTCTCGTTATAACGTGGAACGCGTCCCGTTATAACGTGGAACGCGTCCCGTTATAACGTGGAACGCGACCCGTTATAACGTGGAACGCGTCCCGTTATAACGTGGAACGCGTCCCGTTATAACGTGGAACGCGTCCCGTTATAACGTGGAACGCGTCCCGTTATAATGTGGAACGCGTCCCGTTATAACGCGGAACGCGTCCCGTTATAACGCGAAATGCGCCTCGTTATAACGCGGAACGCGTCCCGTTATAACGCGAAATGCGCCTCGTTATAACGTGGAATGCGTCCCGTTATAACGCGAAATGCACCTCGTTATAACGTGGAACGTGTCCCGTTATAACGTGGAACGCGTCCGTTATAACGTGAAAAGCGCCTCGTTATAACGTGGAACGCGTCCTGTTATAACGTGGAACGCGTCCCGTTATAACGCAGAACGCGTCCCGTTATAACGCAGAACGCGTCCCGTTATAACGCGAAATGCGCCTCGTTATAACGTGGAACGCGTCCCGTTATAACGCGGTTTCTGAGCAGTCGACGACAAGCTACTTGAGCTGCTCGTCCTGAGCGGTGCAGTGAGACAGCACAGCAATAAACAACAATATAGACAATCGGCGACGTTTCGGCCAACGGCCCTTCGTCATGAGCATTGCCAGAAACGTCGCCAATTGATTTTTTCTTTTGCATGCACGTATTGTGTTGAACTTCTTTCGCATCGTACGTAGCCAACCGTGCCACTTGTAAGGTGCGGCAATGTGGCTGACCGGTGTGTGTTGGGTACGCGCTGTTTTTGTTGTTGTTGTTGCTGCTGTTATTGTTGTTGTTGTTGCTGCTGTTATTGTTGTTAGTAATTGTCATTGTGCATCAAATGCCGACGCAGCAGCGCAGCCAAATGATTTGTTAACTTTCAGAAAGAGCCGGTCCGAGGTGGACGTGGAGCTGTGAACAGACGACGCACAGCAATCATCGGGCACCTTGGCTCGATCATTTTTTGTTTCAACCGAATGGAGGGAGAGGCTGCGTTGTTGGGCCAGGCTCTCAGCTTGTAGTGGTGCCTTGATCCCAGCAGCGTGCTGGTGGTGGCGGGGACGAGTGGTGGTGTGGTGGGGGGTGGGGGTTGGGTGGTGGGTGGTGTGGGGGGCCGGACTGGGTAAATCCCCAGCAATCTGCCCTGTGACTGGCGAGCATAAATGCCACATTAGCGTTGACTCTCACTCTCATTTCTCTTCCTCTCGTGTTGGTGTGGGGGTGTGGAGGGTGGGATGGTTTCCCTCGGCACAGCTGATTCGTGTGCGACCCGCTCGATCGATAGGCAGCGGCGTAAATCTGCGTGTGTCGTGTGTGTGTGTACGCGCGCGTGTGTGTGTGCGCGTGTGTGTGTGTGGTGAGAGCGGTAGTGTAGCTGTTAGCGCGTTGCGCTGCGAACCCGGCCAACACCGGTGACGATTATCTCAACCGGTCCTGGGCCTCCCCTAGGTCGACTCAGCCTCAAATGTGTACCTGGTGCAATGTTTAAAATAGGGAGACAAAGGCGGCCGGCGTGGTGTTGGCCACCCACCCCCTTGTGTGCCGTGCCGGCTTTCATATGTGCCCCTCGCTAACAGCACTTGCCCCAACAGTCTGTTAACGGCTATACGGGGGATCTTTGTTTATGTGAACGTGTGTCTGCATACATCAGCCTTAAATGAGTGTCGGGTGCGCTGTGTGAACATCGCCATTGGGGAGACAAAGGCGGCCCGGGCAGTGCTGGACGACCCAACCCGAGTGCGCTGAGCCTGGGCTTGAATCGGTGGTTGTCAACAGCACTTGCCCGACAAGCTGTATAGGCTACCCGGGGATCTTTGTCTTTCTCGTAATCCGCAGTGTGGTGATTGAACACAATGTGGATGAGAGGATATATATATACACGTAGAAAGACAAAGATCCCCCGTATAGCCTGTAGGGGAAAGTGCTGTTAGCGAGTAGCACCTATGAGGGCCGGCACGGCACACGAGGGGTGGGTGGCCAGCAACCACGCCCGGCCGCCTTTGTCTCCCCAGTGGCGACGTTTACACACCACACCAGCTACTAATTTGAGGCTGAGTCGACCTAGGGGAGGCCCCAGGACCGGTTCAGATAATCGTCACCGGCGTTGACCGTGAGCGGGAATCGAACCCGGGTCGCCAGGTTCGTAGCGCAGCGTAGCGCTAACCGCTGCACCACCGCTCCCACACGCTCACGCAAGGCTAGACGGGGGCAATGGGGGCGTGCAATGGCAGTGGTGTGTTGGCCCTAATTAGCATAACCAGCAGAGCGGTGATTGACATCCGCCAGAGTCATTATTGTTCCGTGGGGGTTGGCTGGCACAGACAGACAGACAGACGCATTGATCAGAGAGCAATGCGTGCGTCTGTGCGTGTGCGTGTGTGCATGTGCGTGCGTGTGTGTGTGCGTGTGTGAGTGTGTAAGTGCGTGTGTGTGTGAGTGTGTGTACATGTGTACGTGCGTCTGCGCGTGTACGTGTGTCTGTGCGTGTGTGCGTGCGTGTGTCCGTGCGTGTGTGCGTGCGCGTGTGCGTGTGTGAGTGCGTGTGTGCGTGTGTGAGTGCGTGTGTGCGTGTGTGCGTGCGCGTGTGCGTGTGTCTGTGCGTGTGTGTGTACGTGTGTGTGAGTGCGTGTGTGCGTGCGTGTGTGAGTGCGTGCGTGTGTGTGAGTGCGTGTGTGCGTGTGTGTGCGTGCGTTGGTGCGTGCGTCTGTGCGTCTGTGCGTGTGTGCGTGCGCATGTGTGCGTGTGTGTGCGTGCGTTGGTGCGTGCGTCTGTGCGTGTGTGCGTGCGTGTGTGTACGTGTGTCTGTGCGTGTGTGAGTGCGTGTGTCAGTGTGTGTGTGCGTGTGTGTGTACGTGTGTGTGAGTGCGTGTGTGCGTGTGTGAGTGTGCGTATGTGTAGCGGTTAGTACGCTGCGCTACGTTCTCGGCGACCCGAGTTCGATTCCCGCTCACGGCCAACACCGGTGACGATTATCTGAACCGGTCCTGGGCCTCCCCTAGGTCGACTCAGCCTCAAATAAGTACCTGGTGCGGTGTGTAAACATCGCCACGTGGGAGCCAAAGGCGGCCAGGCGTGGTGCTGGTCACAAAACACACCCTCGTGTGCCGTGTTGGCCTTCCAAGGTACTACTCGCTAACAGCACTTGCCCCAACAGCCTGTTAAGGCTACACAGGGGGGGATCTTTATTCTTTGTTTGTGTTCACGGTGGACGCCTCACTCGACCATTATAAGCTCAACGGCCTGTTGGGGCAAGTGCTGTTAGCGAGAAGCACTCACCCACCCACCCACTCACCCACCCACCCACTCACTCACCCACCAACCCACCCACTCACTCACCCACCAACCCACCAACAGTGACCCACCCACCCAACCCACCCACCCACCCATCAACTCATCAACAGTCACCCATCAACCCACCCTCCCACCAACACATTCACCCCCCCCCCACCCCCCATTTAAATCAGACATCTTAGTCCCAAGTCAGACAACACAGAGACAACGATCTCCCGCATAGAGCCTCTAAGAGACCTTTGGGGCTGGTGCTGTTAGCGAGTGGCACCTATGAAGGCCGGCACGGCACACGAGGTGGGTTGGCTGTCCGACACAAACACACACGCAGCGGGGTGCTCACATAAGCCGCCCGCGCGGACCGTACGGCGTGGGGGAAGGCCCTCATCCAGCAGTGGATGGAGCAAAGGTCTGCGGGTGTAGACACCGGCTGTGTGAGCTGCTCCACGCGGGGCTGTGCCGCACCCCCTCCCCCCACTCCCCCCATCCCCCACTCCCCCCACTCCCCCCACTCCCAATCTCTCATCTCCCCAGCGAGTCCACGCAGGGCTGTCACGCCAATTAATTACACGTGACATCTACGTAATGACCTTCATCCATATTCCTGGCTGGTCGCGTCATCGTCTGAGGGTGAGGCATTGGGTTGGTGGTGGTGGTGATGATGGTTAGGTTGGTGGTTATGGGTGAGATATGGTGTTTGGTTATGGTGGTGGGTTAGGGTGGTGGTGGGTGGTGGTGGGTGCGACATGAGTGGTGGTGATGAGTGAAGATGGTGGTGATGGTGGTGGTGGTGGTGGATGAGACATGAGTGGTTGGTTATGGTAATGGATGAGGGTGGTGGTGGAGGTGGTGGTGATGGGTGAGACATGGGTGGTGGTGATGATTGAAAGTGGTGGTATGGGTGGTGGGTGATGGTTGGGTGTGATGGGTGAGGGGTGGTGGTGATGGGTTTGGGTGGTGGTGGTGGTGGTGGTGATGGTGGTGGTGGTGTGGTGGTGGGGTGGTGTGGTGGTGGGTGGTGGTGATGGGTGGTGGATGGTGGGTGGATGGATGAGTGATGATGCGTGGCAACGTGGACCGAGTTAATTTGTGTTAGAAACGCGGACAGACATAGCGTGGTGGTGGTGATGAGGGAGACATGAGTGGTTGGTTATGGTGATGAGTTAGGGTGGTGGTGGATGGTGGTAATGGTGGAGTGGATGGTGCAGACCAGAGTGTGCTAATCCCCAGTACTCCAACCAGTGGCGTGGTAACAACATTATCAGCTCAGGGGTGTGTCTCAATCGGTCAAGTGGGGCCCCCCAATATTTGATTTGTCTCGCACAGCCTCACCCAGAGGCTATTCGAGATCGCGGCCTCTCTCTTGCCCTAATCACGTCACCGTTACGCTCACGGTCTCGAATATTTAACGCTGTAAGGGGCGCTCCGTTGTCGCAAAACGCAGCCAACTTCAGTTCCGTGGCAGTACCTCTTCGCAATGTAACGTTACCGTTGTAATGAAATTAAAATAAAAAGTTGGAACGTAACCGTAGGAATTTTCACGTAAAAAAAACAAAACGTAAATTTAAACCGCGTTTTAAATGTGTACTGTGTACTTTGACACTGTTGTTGTTGTTGTTGCAAACAAATCTCGTGGTGGTTGTCAAGAGTGCCCCAACTCGCAGCTTTGGCCATCAGGGGAAACGGGCGAGGCAGCCTCTGCCCCCACGTGAGTCACACTACTGGTAACCATACTTCACCACGCTGGTCACACTACTGGTAACCACACTTCACCACGCTGGTCACGCTACTGGTAACCATACTTCACCACGCTGGTCACCCTACTGGTAACCATACTTCACCACGCTGGTCACCCTACTGGTAACCATACTTCACCACGCTGGTCACACTACTGGTAACCACACTTCACCACGCTGGTCACACTACTGGTAACCACACTTCACCACGCTGGTCACGCTACTGGTAACCATACTTCACCACGCTGGTCACGCTACTGGTAACCACACTTCACCACGCTGGTCACGCTACTGGTAACCACACTTCACCACGCTGGTCACGCTACTGGTAACCATACTTCACCACGCTGGTCACACGACTGGTAACCACACTTCACCACGCTGGTCACACTACTGGTAACCATACTTCACCACGCTGGTCACACTACTGGTAACCATACTTCACCACGCTGGTCACGCTACTGGTAACCACACTTCACCACGCTGGTCACACTACTGGTAACCATACTTCACCACGCTGGTCACACTACTGGTAACCATACTTCACCACGCTGGTCACCCTACTGGTAACCATACTTCACCACGCTGGTCACACTACTGGTAACCACACTTCACCACGCTGGTCACCCTACCGGTAACCATACTTCACCACGCTGGTCACGCTACCGGTAACCATACTTCACCACGCTGGTCACCCTACCGGTAACCATACTTCACCACGCTGGTCACACTACTGGTAACCATACTTCACCACGCTGGTCACGCTACTGGTAACCATACTTCACCACGCTGGTCACCCTACTGGTAACCATACTTCACCACGCTGGTCACACTACTGGTAACCATACTTCACCACGCTGGTCACACTACTGGTAACCATACTTCACCACGCTGGTCACCCTACTGGTAACCATACTTCACCACGCTGGTCACGCTACTGGTAACCATACTTCACCACGCTGGTCACCCTACCGGTAACCATACTTCACCACGCTGGTTACACTACTGGTAACCATACTTCACCACGCTGGTTACACTACTGGTAACCATACTTCACCACGCTGGTCACACTACTGGTAACCATACTTCACCACGCTGGTTACACTACTGGTAACCATACTTCACCACGCTGGTCACCCTACTGGTGACCATACTTCACCACGCTGGTCACGCTACTGGTAACCATACTTCACCACGCTGGTCACGCTACTGGTAACCATACTTCACCACGCTGGTGAGGCGACTGACTCCGGCCTCCGTCTCGCTTTCACCCCTCGTGAGTAATTCACCGCGTGAATTACGAAGCGCCACAATATCGCCTAATTTCCCTCCACGGCCCCCCCCCTTCCCACCCCCCCTTTGTCGCGGACGCGATAAAACCATTTGTATCGAGTGCCGCAGATTCATCAGAGCGCTCCTATCGAAGGCGGTGGGGGGGGGGCTAGAGGGGACGAGGGAGGGAGGGAGCTTGGGTAGGGGGNTATTTCTGGTCACGGATATTCAATCATCAAATCAATTTTCATTCCTCCCCCCCCCCCCACATTCCACCCTGCGGATTTCCGCGGGTATTCAGAAATATTGTAATAGTTTAAGGTCGCGCTCGTTATCCACTAACTCAGTCACCCACTCACGCACCCAGCCACTCACTCGCAAACCCACGAACTCGCTCACCCATTCACTCAGCGACTAACTCGCTTGCCCGCTCACTCACTCCATCACCCACTCATTCACTCACCCACCCACTCACTCACTTACCCACCCATTCACTCACCCACCCACTTACTCACTTACCCACTCATTCACTCACCCACCCACTCACTCACTTACCCACCCATTCACTCACCCACCCACTCACTCACTTACCCACCCATTCACTCACCCACCCACTTACTCACTTACCCACTCATTCACTCACCCACTCACTCACCCACCCACTCACTCACTCACCCACCCACTCACTCACCCACCCACTCACTCACTTTTCCCACTCATTCACTCACTCACCCACTCACTCACTTACCCACCTTCACTCACCCACCCACTCACTTACCCACTCATTCACTCACCCACCCACTCACTCACTTACCCACCCATTCACTCACCCACCCACTCACTCACTTACCCACCCACTCACTCACCCACCCACTCACTCACTCACCCACCCACTCACTCACCCACCCACTCACTCACTTTTCCCACTCATTCACTCACTCACCCACTCACTCACTTACCCACCCATTCACTCACCCACCCACTCACTTACGCACTCATTCACTCACCAACCCACTCACTCACTTACCCACCCATTCACTCACCCACCCACTCACTCACTTACCCACCCATTCACTCACCAACCCACCCACTCACTGAGTAATATCCCTCTGATGTCATATTTTCGGAATAAAAACCCGATTTTAAAAACATTTCTTGGAACATCCAACAATTTCGCATCCTGGGTTTGATTTTCAGATAATAACGGTAAAGTCACGTAGGTAGAAAAAAATAATCGATCACGACGTTTCGATCGCAACGCAAGCAATCGTCATCAGGCGGAAGAAAGAGGCTAAAGTCTTTCTGACCATTGTTTGCATTGCGATCGAAACGTCGTGATCGATTATTTTTTCTACCCACGTGACTTTACCGAAATAATCAAAGAGTATGGATTCCTGCAGTCACGAAAGCTTCAACTCATAATACTAATTATTTGGTAAGTTTGTTTGACGTTAGGTGGGAATACATAATCCGAATTTCGTGAACCAATCTCCCCCTTATGGGCCGGGAGCTCTGTGTTCTCTGCAGCTTTGATCCCACTCCCGGCCTGGCAGTAACAAAGGTCACGATTCTGTCAAATCGCTCGATGAAGCTGGTTGCAATTATACCAGCGAAACGTCGTACTTAAATTGTAGCCGTTGCGGGTTTACTCTCCAACACTAATCGGCGCGTTTTCTTTTACGTGACAAACCTCACTAATTCACTGTGTCGGGTGGTGATGGCTTCAACGACACATTGACCTTCACGCGATCTAACCCCAGCAACAAATGCCCCTTGAGCATCGACGCGATTCTATTCGTGTTCGCACCTACGTTGAACCTCTTTCGCACCGTACGTCGGCAACCTTCATTATGGATCACAGCAGCGGATCTTCGTCGAAGCAATATCGGTCGCGACACGGCGGCTCATTCGGCACAAAACAGAGCCCCCCCCTGGCCTCCAGGCAGCGGGAAATCCATCGTGCAGCGTGATCGCCTTTGATCTCGCCCTGGACACGGCCTGCGTTTTGACCATCGTTCATTGGCTTGGATGGATGTGCGTGTGTGTGCGCGCTCGTAAGTGTGTGTGTGCTGTCTGGCGGTAGTGTGGTGTAGTGGTCAGCGCGCTGCGCTTTGAACCCGGGTTCGATTCCCGCTCACGGCCAACACCAGTGACGATTATCTGAACCGGTCCTGGGCCTCCCCTAGGTCGACTCAGCCTGAAATGAGTACCTGGTGCGGTGTGTAAACATCGCCACTGGGGAGACAAAGGCGGTCGGGCGTGGCGCTGGCCACCCACCCCTCGTGTACCGTTCCGGCCTTCATAGGTGCTCGCTAACAGCACTTGCCCCTACAGTCTGTTAAGGCTATACGGGGGATCTTTATCTTTGCTGTCTGGCTTAGTGGGCGGCCGGACGTGGTGCCACCCACCTCGTGTGCCGTGCCGGCCTTCATAGGTGCCACTAGCTAGCAGCACTTACCCCAAAGGTCTCTTGGAGGCTATGCGGGAGATCGTTGTCTCTGTGTTGTCTGACTTGGGACTAAGATGTCTGATTTAAATGGGGGGTGGGGGGTGACTGTGTTGGTGGGAGGGTGGGTTGGTGGGTGACTGTTGATGAGTTGGTGGGTGGGTGGGTTGGGTGGGTGAGTGGGTGGGTCACTGTTGGTGGGTGAGTGGGTGGGTGGGTTGGTGGGTGGTGAGTGGTGAATGGGTTGGTGGGTGAGTGGGTGGGTAAGTGGTTGGGTGAGTGAGTGAGTGGGTGAGTTGGGTGGGTGGGTTGGTGGGTGAGTGGGTGGGTGGGTGGTGTGAGTGGGTGGGTGAAGGGTTATGTTGAGCGGTTGGGTGGTTGGTGAGATTGGGATAGTGATGATAACAACAACAGCGAACATCACCAACAATATAATCACACTGGCGTGATTGGGCAGCTGAACCCAGATTCAAACCCAGGATCTCAACTTTGCCCGCTCTCATCATCACCACGATCATCTCTGCCCCGCCGTTCGTTTCATGAGCCGTCCTAATGCGTCCGTATTAATATCGGGCGAGCCCACGCCGTGCTCCGCATGATGCATTTCGCTCTCACATTGTCAATGCATTGATCCATGAATCAGTAAATCCATCCTATCCTTAATCTGCCCCTTCATCATAACATTCATAACATCTCAATACGCATTTGTCCAACCATCCGTCATGGCAAGTCGCCTCGCCTGTCCCCCGCTCAAAGGGTGGGGGGCCGTTCTATAGGGGAGGGGGGGGGCGTGGGGGTTATATGGGGGAGGGGCGTGGGGGGGTTGTTTGGGGGAAGCGGCGCTCGTCTCAATCGGGGGCCCCGAGTCGGTGGTGGAAATTCCTCGTTACCATGGCAGGATCCAGTTTAATACTGCTCTGTATATGTGATGAGCACTGTCGACAACTCTCAGAGTGAGATAGATACTCGCTCTGTGAAGCCGATGGTGATGATGATGACGATGTTACTGATGATGATAGCGATGTTGATGATGATGACGATGTTACTGATGATGATGATGATAGCGATCTTGATGATGATGATGACGATGTTACTGATGATGATGATAGCGATGTTGATGACGATGATGACGATGTTCGTGATGATAGCTTTTATGATCCTAGTGATGATATCGATCATCTTGCTATGGAATATGATCCTAGTGATGACGATGATGACAGTATTCATGACACTGCTTCTGTAAAAAAATATGATGCAGATTCATGGTGCTGATACTGATGATGTTGTTGACTCTATTGACGATGCCCTCCTCTACTGTGAACATTACGATGATGTGTGTATGTTGAACTTCTTTTGCGCCGTACGTAGCCAACCTTGCTCATCGGAAGTGCGGGAGAAGGGCAGCAAACGAAGTTCTAAAGAATTAGTTCCCCATCTAGATTATAAAGTGCATAGCTCCCAGTGACGTCGTAATATCGGAAGGAAGAGAGTTCCGATACGGCCGCAGAAGCGCATCTGCAAGCGCGCGATGCGGCGAGCGTCTTTGTACGACGGTGAAGCCGGCCAGGGGGCTAGGGGCTAGGGGCGCCCACTTTGGAGGGAGCCGAGAGAAAGTCGTCTCGGGTGGCGAGTGGGACACGTGGTGGAGAGTGTGGTCACGTGGTGGTGAGAGGGACACGTGGTGGTGAGAGGGACACGTGGTGGAGAGTGGGGCACGTGGTGGAGAGTGTCGTCACGTGGTGGAGAGAGGGGCACGTGGTGGTGAGAGGGCACGTGGGGAGAGGGGCACGTGGTGGCGAGTGGGGCACGTGGTGGAGAGTGGGACACGTGGTGATGAGAGGGGCACGTGGTGGAGAGAGGGTCACGTGGTGGAGAGTGGGTCACGTGGTGGAGAGAGGGGCACGTGGTGGTGAGAGGGACACGTGGTGGTGAGAGGGACACGTGGTGGAGAGTGTGGTCACGTGGTGGTGAGAGGGGCACGTGGTGGTGAGTGGGACACGTGGTGGTGAGAGGGACACGTGATGGAGAGAGAGACACGTGGTGGTGAGAGAGACACGTGGTGGCGAGAAAGGAGAGAACGCAAACGGGAAGCACCAGGACGGAGACCCTACTTCTCTGTGTGCTGTGAAGAAGGGCCATTGCCCGAAACGTCACCTAATAGATATAATAGCATTTCTTTAAAACGCAGTGCTCTTGGCGATTGTGCTGAGGCTGCTTTTCTTGTTGTCAATTGTGAATGTGCAACTGCTGCCAAGGCAGCAGCAGCATCAGCACAGCCAAATGATTTGTTTACTTTTAGAAAGAGGCGTTTCGAAGCTGTGAGCCAGGCTACGATGGACTGTGGGGTGGACGTGGAGATGATGGCCCAGTACAGAGGAGCGAGTGGTGAATTAGAACCACAAAGGCAGAGCCCACGATAGAGTGGAATCTCTGCCAGGGAGAATAAGAAGCCAGGTCTCGCGAAGGTCACTGGCGGCTCTCATGTCTGGATGTGGAGGTTCAAAACCCCGTCTTGTACCCATCACTACCCACTACCACCACCCCCTACCACCACCCCCTACAACCACCCCTACCAGCACCCGCTACCACCACACCCTACCACCACCCGCTACCACCAATCTCTACCACACTCACCCCATCACCCCCTTACAATCTGCACAAAAAGCTCTCACTCTCATCCCATTATCCAGCTCGTACATCCATCCACGCTCTCTCGCTCTCACGCCGATGAAAAATTAAGAGTATAAATTTATCAAGCATTGGGGGCGCATTACACATTTTTTTTTAATTCTTATATATTTTTTTAACTGTTACACTGATTTATGATGAAGGCTCCGCCCCGAGCAGAAGTCCTCTGCACCCCAGCTATGTTCCAAGGGGCGGCGTTGTGTTTCACAGTAATTAAGGTTGTGTCAGAGGCAATTAATAAAACGCCATTTGGTTATAGAGGCGCTGTCAGCGAGGGGTAATGGATTGGGGGGGACAGGCAGAGTGCCGGCCTGGCGAGCGGATTGAGAAATTCATAATTTTCGATTTTAAGCTTTCGTGACTGCAGGGATTCATCTTCTTGGTTCTTTCGGTAAAGTCACGTAGAAGGGAAGTAATAAAATAAAAAAATAAAACATAATAAAATAATTCTCACGACGTTTCGGCCACAACGCAAGCAGCCGTCCTCAGGTGAAGACGATGTCTCCCCGACAGACCTGGTCTTCACCTGAGGACGGCTGCTTGCGTTGTGGCCGAAACGTCGTGAGAATTTTTTATGTTTTATTTTTATTATTATTTCCCTTCTACGTGACTTTACCGAAAGAACCAAGAGGATGAATTCATAATTTGCTCGTCTTGGGTAGAGTGAGCCTTCTCCCTGGTTACTGCGGGGGATTTTCAACAGAGTGCCGGATGAATTAGGGCCTTAATTAATGGCCAGAAGAGAGAGCGAAAATTGACCTTCTGCCAGCAAGCATTCGACACGTTCACGTGGCATCAAAGAGGGCACCGAGCGTGGCACAATGCGCCGTGGTGACGTTACTGCCAATTTAAACTCAAAACTATATTTTTTATGATAATTTTTTTACCCTTTTATCTGGCAACAAAACGGACACCTTTTTTACAAGGAGTCATGTTTACATAGACCACAATATCTTCAGTCATAATGCAAACAAAAAACATAACTCTGATAATGTATGCACTGTCCTTGAAGTTGATTGGTCCACACCCGAGACAGCTTTCCTTAGAGCCTAGTCTCACATGGGTTGGACCAGATGACGCCAAAAGGCGCACAACTCAAAGACAATGTACCATCAGAGCATGAGAGTTCGGGTAAGCATTTACACCATTGGAACCTCACCATCAGAGTATGAGAGCTGGTAAATGAGGTTCCATTGGTATGTTTTTTTATTTTACCAGGTAATACTCACTAAGCTGTGTAGCTCATTTGCAGAAGCGATCTGGCCACACATTATAGCTCAACGAAGTGGCTTATCGTGTGGAAGTGTCTATCAGCCAAAAACTCTAAACCCATGTTTCCAAACGGGGAGAGAAAAACCGGAGGACCCGGAGAAAAATCCACGCGACCACGGGGAGAGAGACACGCAAACTCCAAATACACAGCAGGGGTCGGGATCGAACCCAAGACCTCCTGTATACCAGGCGAGGTAGTTAACATCTCCTAGCCACCGTGATAATGAGAGAGAGAGACGCAAACTCCAAATATACAGCAGCAGGCGTCGTCGGGATCGAACCCACGACCTCCTGTATACCAGGCGAGGTAGTTAACATCTCCTAGCCACCGTGATGATGAGAGAGAGACATTCAAACTCCAAATATCAGCAGGCGTCGTCGGGATCGAACCCACGACCTCCTGTATACCAGGCGAGGTAGTTAACATCTCCTAGCCACCGTGATAATGAGAGAGAGAGACACGCAAACTCCAAATATACAGCAGCAGGCGTCAGGGTCGGGATCGAACCCAAGACCTCCTGTATACCAGGCGAGGTAGTTAACATCTCCTAGCCACCGTGGCGCCCTTAACGGCGGTGGTGGTTGTTGTTGTTGTAGGGAGCTCGTGAACGACGCCATTGGGCATTTGGAGGCAGTCGCCCTCCAGCAACGATTTGTGTTTATATATTTTCAAGACGACGGCATCAACTGCCCCAATTGCGAGGTGCAGTGCCAACACTTGTGCATCACAGCGCGACGTCTCCCGGGTTCTATTACCAACTCGGGCGCTTTTCTTCGTGGAGTTTTAATTCTTTTACGTTATCCCCCTGTTCTGCATGGGGTTCCTCCGGATTTCTGCGAATTTCTCCCATGGCTACAGCCCCGCCCCTGCCCTCCACCATACAATGTACCTGGTTAAATTTGATTTAAAGCTTTCGTGACTGCAGGGATTCATCTGCTTGGTTCTTTCGGTAAAGTCACGTAGAAGGGAAATAATAAAATAATAAAAATAAAACATAATAAAATAATTATCACGACGTTTCGGCCACAACGCAACCAGCCGTCCTCAGGTGAAGAACAAGTCTGTCGGAAAGACAGTGTCTGAATGGGCACCACCAGGCTTGGCAGCGTATATTTAAGCTTCAGACGCTGTCTTTCCGACAGACCTGTTCTTCACCCGAGGACGGCCCATAATCTTGTGTCCTGTAAAGTTATACAGTACACATACGGTGACATGCACATACACATATTCACGCACATACACATATTCACACACATATTCACACACATACTTGCTGGATTATATGACGCACCCTCAACTTAATATTTAAAACACAGGGGTGGGGGGAATAGGTGCGTCTTATAATCGGGAGAATAATGGCCATCGTTGGCTCGTCTGTGGGGGGGTATTAAAAAATAAATAAGAACATGTGACTGAAAGTGTTTTTTTTACCACCATAATCTGTGCTGGGGCTTCACATACTCCTCACTTTGCTGCCGTGACTCTGAGTTAAGTAGTTGGTAATGTTCTTAGGTTTTTCGGTAAAGTCACGTAGGTAAAAAATTCAAATTAATAAAAGCACTTGATACAGCTGTCGTGCTTGTGACTGTTCCACCTGAAGACGGAAGCTTGTGTTGCCTCCGAAACGTCGTGATTTTTTATTTATTTTTATTTTGCTTTTATTAATTTGAATTTTTTACCTACGTGACTTTACCACCGAAAGAACCTAAGAATATGAATCCTTACAGTCACGAAAGCTTCAAATCTAGTTGGTAATGGTGGCCGTGTAACATATCAGTGGCGTCTGGCACCCTCCACCACCACCACCAATCACCACCTCCACAACCACGCCGCACTAAACAGCGTGGCGAGGTTTAGACGGACAACCCAAACGATTGACACTGCAAGCGGATGTCTTCATCCGGCAAGTAATATAAAGGGCGTCTGTTCGATTAGAATCCAGTGCCGTATTTTTCTTGCCTTATCAATAATGTCACTCTCTTCGGCATCGCCTTTCTCGGGGCTAAATCTGACATCTGATTCCACGGGGGCCTTGCAAATTGCTCAGCCAACCGGATTCCGACGGCCTAAATCCCCTCCGTGCGCGATCTATCTCCAGCGACTCAATAGAATCATCAAGCATCTCTGTGGAACATATTGGTGACCAGCAGACAATCATTGCACGCGTCAAACTGATACAAAATAATCATTAGCGTCGATCGATTGAATCTATCCTTGCACAATGAGGCTAGTGATTGTGTTGTTAGGTATTGTATCATTTTCTTTTAATTGAACCAGGGCGCACTACTTAACAGGCATGGGTCTTTGGCCAGCGCACGCTCACTCGGGATGAGTCGTCACTATCATCATCATCACGTGCGTGCGTAGTGTACAAGGTGCATCACGTGCTCATCATCACGTGGGTGCGTAGTATACAAGGTGCATCACGTGCTCATCATCATCACGTGGGTAGTGTACAAGGTGCATCACGTGCTCATCATCGTCACCACGTGCTCATCATCATCACGTGGGTAGTGTACAAGGTGCATCACGTGCTCATCATCATCACGTGCGTAGTGTACAAGGTGCATCAGTGCTCATCGTCATCACGTGCGTAGTATACAAGGTGCATCGCGTGCTTATCATCGTCATCACGTGCGTGCGTAGTGTACAAGGTGCATCACGTGCTCATCATCACGTGCTCACCATCACTTGCGTGTGTAGTGTACAAGGCGTGTCACGTGCTCATCATCATCATCACGTGCTCATCATCACGTGCGTGCGTAGTGTACAAGGTGCATCACGTGCTCATCATCACGTGCTCACCATCACTTGCGTGTGTAGTGTACAAGGCGTGTCACGTGCTCATCATCATCATCACGTGCTCATCATCATCTGCGTGCGTAGTGTACAAGGTGCATCACGTGCTCATCATCACGTGCTCACCATCACTTGCGTGTGTAGTGTACAAGGCGTGTCACGTGCTCATCATCATCATCACGTGCTCATCATCATCTGCGTGCGTAGTGTACAAGGTGCATCACGTGCTCATCATCACGTGCTCACCATCACTTGCGTGTGTAGTGTACAAGGCGTGTCACGTGCTCATCATCATCATCACGTGCTCATCATCACGTGCGTGCGTAGTGTACAAGGTGCATCACGTGCTCATCATCACGTGCTCACCATCACTTGCGTGTGTAGTGTACAAGGCGTGTCACGTGCTCATCATCATCATCAGCATCACGTGCTCATCATCACGTGCGTGCGTAGTGTACAAGGTGCATCACGTGCATTGTGCATCGCCCTACGTCACCGGACAGCACGGTTGGCTACGGTACCGTGCGAAAGAAGTTCAACATACATCATACACATTCGGCAGTTCGCCTAATCGTTCTTTTCGCGAAGCCTCATTCTGCTGACCAGCCGCTCAATGTCAAAGGCGAGTTTCCTCTATTGAACCAATCCTGCTCAAGCGATGCACTCGCAGAACGCCGTGTTGACGATAGCATGTGTAAACAACAACAACAACACCAGCCTTAATGTGTTCATGGGAAGGAAAAAGATATGGGAAGGCGATGTTTCGTTGCCCGTTTTGTCAAGCGATCGTGTGCTCTGTGGGTATCTGGTGCCACCTGCCGTCTCTAATGGTTCACCAGCATGGAACGCCAGATGATTTTTACATTTCTAAAAATACTGGGTGTTTCAAACATTTTTTGAACACTTCCATGGAACTATCGTTTTTTGAAAAATAACGGATAATAACACTATTAACACGATGACAAATGTAATGTTGATAGCTTCAAAAAGTCTCACACTTGTTCGACATCGTTGTCAACGCGTGCCTGGAATCATCTCCAGGCGTTCTCCAAAAAAGGATGTAATACTAACTTCATTTTATATTGCGTCATTCATGCGAATTGCATCCCACAATGCTTTTTGTTCATTATAAAGAAAGGCCAAATTATATTTATAACAACTGTCAAGCAAATGAAAACCTTCAGAAAATGAAAACGAACAACCAAATCAATAAATGGCACCTAAACAATAAGCACAAACAAAAAAAGTGATGATGAATTTGTCAATGATGATGATACTACGGCTGCTGCTGATGATGATGTCGATGTTGACGATATCGATTCCACGGAAAGTATATCGGGCAGTATTTCACTTAATTTTAAATAAAATATGAATGTCTGCGGTAAAATTCATTATATGCGCAAAACTATCCCAGGATGTAACCACCCTGTCATAGCCCAAACCATGAATAAAACATCGACCGAGAAGAGTTATGCTACAACACACACGCAGTGTAAATGTTCAAACAAATCGGTTTTCTAGGAAGTATCTGCAATAACCCTGTTTGCACGGCCAGTGACCCGCACGGATACATTCCTGAGAATCCTGGAGGAATCCCAGACTCATCTGACCTCTCCGTGTGCGTGTGTACGTTGAACTTCTTTCGCGCCGTACGTAGCCCAACCGTGCTAATTGGATGTGCGAGTGGAACGATAACAAATGCAAAAAAGTAGTTCTGAAGAAATTGAGTTTCAAATAAAGATTTAAAAGTGCATAACACCCACTGGACTTCCTAATAGCGGAAGGAAGAGCGTTCCAGACGGCCGCAGAAGCGCGTCTGAAAGCGCGCGATGCCATTGGCCGTCTGCGTTCGATGGCTTTCAGCCAATAGCCGCTCGATGGTGCACGCGCTCTATGGTGACGTCACCAGTCCCCGTGACCAGTGACCATCACTCCTTCTCGCCGTGACGCGTCATGTCCCAAACCCGCTTAATCCACAAAGACAAATATCCCCCCCCCNACCCACCCTTTATCGCCTTTAACATAATTTTTTTTGGGGGGAGGTAAGTGCCGTTAGGGAGGAGCACATATGGTCAGCACCACGCCATGCCGCCTTTGTCTTCCCCACAGTGGCAATGTTTACACGCTGCACAAGGTACTCAATTGAGGCTGAGTCAACCCAGGGGAGGTCCAGGACCGGTTCAGATTATCATCACTGGTGTTGGTCGTGAGCGGGAATGAAACTCGGGTCGCAGCGCATTAACCGCTGCACTACCGCTCCCCCCCACACACGCGCGCGCACACGTGTCTGCGCACGTACAAAATAACTCGCTTAGCGCGACCCCAGGAGGACGCTGATTCGCTATAGCGCCCTTTGTCCTGGAGACTGTGCACGTGCCGACACACGAGTTGACAAGCCTCTCTCGCCACGCGTGGGTTAATGTCGTCGTGCTATCACCTGGCTGGTGGTCCACATCCGACGGAGTGACGCTTGCGAGCGCGCTGCGTGAAGTGTTGAATATATTTCACGCAGTCGCAATGCACGAAAGCAATTATTTACAAAGGTCATTTATGTCGCCGAGGGGAATTCCATATGATCCTTAATTAAGTGTGCCAGGCTCTAACCTATTCATTTCGGCAGCTTTGTGAAATGAGTTACAATCGGACGTAACAATGAGGTTATTTACACGATCCAACCCCAAAAAAATACGATTTTACGATGTTGTAAGCTTGGTTATTTCAGCATCATTAGTCCCCTCCAATGATGGGGATTATGAATTAGAATCCTGGCTAGGCTCTGTGGATAACCCGCGGATGATGATGATGCATATCATTGCCCAGGTCACTCTTGGCAAATGAGGCCCTATACCGGTCTCTTGAGTTTTTCCTCGCCAGGTTCAAATCACATCCCACCCCTTCCGGGCGACACACGCACAGAGTGTGTGTTGGGTGGTGTTGCCGTTGCTAGTGGTGAACAAGCACAATCAACAACAACAACAAAACACGAACTCAACACATTCATCGTCGAAAAAAGGGATGTTTAAAAGACGACGTTTCAGACAACGGCCCTTCTACAGCGCACAAAGACAAAGACCCCCTTCCGTACAGCCTTAAAAGACTGTTGGGGCGAGTAGCACCTATGAAGGCCAGCACGGCACACGAGGGGGTGGGTGGCCAACACCACGCCCAGCCGCCTTTGTCTCCCCATTGGCGATATTTACACATCGCACCAGGTAGTCATTTGAGGCTGAGTCGACCTACACACACATGTGTGTGTGCTCAACATACACACGTGCCGGCCTTCATAGGTGCTACTCACGCACAGCACTTGCCCCAACAGTCTGTTAAAGGCTACACGGGGGATCTTTGTGTGTGTGTGTGATGTGGAGGGATGTGGGTCTCAGTAGGGGGCACAGGTGGTGCATCGGCCAGTCATCTCAGTCAGTCGACCCGTGGCACCACCTGGGTCTGCCCGGTGATCTGCCAGCGGGCGTTTGACATTTCACGTGGCCTCAACGTGCACCCAGCCTGGCACAAGCGCCGTGGTGACGGTCACGGCCACTTTAGTGGCGAATGGCGGCAGTTGTCGTCGGTCTCAAGGTCGACTCAGCCTCAAATGAGTACCTGGGCGCGGTGGTGTGTAAACCTCACCACGAGGGAGACAAAGGCGGCCGGGCGTGGTGGTTGGCCACCCCCCCCNTCGTGTGCCGCGTGCACGGCCTTCGTAGATGGGTGCCACTCGCTAACGGCACTTGCCCCCAAAATTTCCGTTGAAGACTACACGGGGGACCTTTGTCTTTGCATGTGGCGAGCGTGCGGGGGGGGACTCCGGCCCACCTGCGCCCCCCCCTTCTGCTCCCTCCCCTCCCCCTCCCGCTCCCCCNTCCTGCCCCCCCCTCCTGCCCCCCTCCTGCCCCCCTCCTCCNTCCTGCCCCCCCCCTGCCCCCTCCTGCCCCCCTCCTGCCCCCCNTCCTGCCCCCCCTCCTGCCCCCCCTCCTCCCTCCTGCCCCCCCCTGCCCCCTCCTGCCCCCTCCTGCCCCCCCTCCTGCCCCCCNTCCTGCCCCCCTCCTGCCCCCCTCCTGCCCCCCCTCCTGCCCCCCNTCCTGCCCCCCTCCTGCCCCCNTCCTGCCCCCCCTCCTGCCCCCTCCTGCCCCCCTCCTGCCCCCCNTCCTGCCCCCNTCCTGCCCCCCTCCTGCCCCCCCCTGCCCCTCTCCTGCCCCCCCTCCTGCCCCCCCTCCTGCCCCCCCCTCCTGCCCCCCTCCTGCCCCCCCTCCCCCCNCTCCTGCCCCCCTCCTGCCCCCCCCCCCCTGCCCCCCTCTNCTGCCCCCTCCTGCCCCCCCTCCTGCCCCCCTCCTGCNCCCCTCCTGCCCCTCCTGCTCCCCCTCCCGCCCACACCTCCACAACGCCGTCACGTGACGCGCGTGCGGAGCCAATGGGCGAGGCGCGTTCGCCTTGTAACGGGCGGCAGCAGCTGTTCGCCGCGAGAGGTTGCGTGAAGCAGCAACAACAACGCAACAACTTCCACTTAAAAGCCGCCTCGTCGTCAACGAACGTTGAAGAGGTTATTTTTGTATTTAATCAAAGATACGTTTATTGTCGCCGTTGATTAGCGCACGTTACTTTGTCGTCGTTTTAAAACTAAAATAAAACGGAATTCAAGATTCGGTGGCGTTTTTGTTGGTAAGGGGAGGAGAGTTGTTGCTCGCGACTTTGAATGTTGACCCTGCGTGTTGTTGATGATTAATTCTCGGTTTAACCGCTAATTGTTCTAATTACTGAGTAGTGTGTGTGCACTGCCAACACCGGCGACGATTATCTGAACCGGTCCTGGGCCTCTCCCCTAGGTCGACTCAGCCTAAAATGAGTTTCCTTTGCGCGGTGTGTTAACGTCGTCAGTGGGAGACAAAGGCGGCCGGGCGTGGTGCTGGCCACCCACCCCCCTCGTGTGCCGTGTCTGCCTTCATAGGTGCTACTCGCTAACAGCACTTGCCCTGCAGTCAGTTAAGGCTACAGGGGATCTTTGTCTTTGTAAATGTGTGGGGAGCGGTGGTGTAGTGGTTAGCGCTATGAGCCACGGCAACCACAGTTCGATTCCTGTTCACGGCCACCACCACCAGCCCTCTCCCCTAGGTCGACTCAGCCTCAAATGAGTACCTGGTGCGGTGTGTACACGTCAGTGGGGAGACAAAGGCGGCCGGGTGTGGTGCTGGCCACCCACCCCTCCTGTGCCGTGCCGGCCTTCATAGGTGCTCGCTAACAACACTTGCCCCTACAGTCTGTTACAGGCTACACGGGGGATCTTTATCTTTGTAAATGTGTCAATAAAGTTGAACAAATCTGTTCTCACGCAGGTACCCGATTATAAGACGCACCCCCCCCCNTCACCAACGTTGGCTTTGTACTGCAGTATATACACATGGACACTTCCATTCATTAACGTGTTTTTGTTTTACAGATACGTGTCAATCCACTGCTGGATGAAGGGCTTTCTTCTTCCCCTACTGAGTGTGGATCAGCAGTTTTGTTTCTTGCTGTGGTTGTCGCACCTGATGACGGCTGCTTGTGTTGCGATCGAAACGTCGTGATTTATTATTTTTATACCTACGTGACTTTACCGAAAGAACCAAAGAGTATACATATAGGGGATGTGTTTAACCATACTTCACCACGCTGGTCAGTGAGGGTTGGTGAGTAGGAGCGAGTGGGTACAGGGAGCGGGTTCAGATCTCATACGCCACTGATGGTAGCCGGGAGTCGAACCCGTGGCCACTGCGTCTTGTGGGTGGTTATCATTCATTCAAATTTGTCAAAGTTCGTTAGGCCTCAAAGGTTCTTAATAACAACGGGTTAATCAACAGGTGGTTAAACATCGTGTTGTTTATCTGTCCGTTATCGATAATCGCATGGCATTTTTTATTAGTTATATATTTAAAAAAATCGATTATGGGTTTACAGGTCATATCGTGACAGAGGCCTAAATAGAGAAGACTGCACAAACGCACACTAGCGCCTCTGATCAGCACGGTTGGCTACGTACGGTGCGAAAGAAGTTCAACATACACATAGGGGTCACGCACAGCTGTCCGTTGGAGGGACACAGCTGGACTACAGCAGAGTTGAGTGTTACCTGGGACAGCATGTCCAAATAGGGCACGGGATCAAAGTGATGGATTAGCGAGGTGGGACGAGAATGGGCCGGAGGCGCTTTCGTGAAAACTGAACTCGATCGTGAAAAGCAACGAAGTCATGCCCCCACTCACAGAATAACTTTCGTTATCGATGCGTCCTGCATGCTTATGAGATATGGTTCAGAGACGGGGTGATTCATGGAGGGAATGGAAAAAAATTGAGAAGTGTGCAAAAAAGCAAGGCTAGATGGACTAAATTTCGATTTAAAGCTTTCGTGACTGCAGGGATTCATCTTCTTGGTTCTTTCGGTAAAGTCACGTAGAAGGGAAATAATAAAATAATAAAATAAAATAATAAAATTATTCTCACGACGTTTCTTGCGTTGTGGCCGAAACGTCGTGAGAATTATGTTTTATTTTTATTATTTTATTATTTCCCTTCTACGTGACTTTACCGAAAGAACCAAGAAGATAGATGGACTGCTTGGAATTACTCAAATAATTTAAACAGTGAATAAAAGTATGTATGTTGAACTTCAAACTTGATTTGAAGCTTTTGTAACAGCAGGAATTACACTTTGGTTCTTTCGGTAAAGTCACGTAGCAATAAATAAATAAATAATGGAATGCGACGTTTCGATTGCAACACAAGCAACCGTCATTAGGTAGAACTAAATTTGAGAGAGAGTATGTCTCTCTCTGTGTGTCTGTGTGGTCTCTCTCTGTGTGTCTGTGTTGTCTCTCTGCTGTCTCTCTCTGTGTGTCTATGTGTGTCTCTCTCTGCTCGTGTGTCTCTCTGTGTGTCTATGTTGTGTGTCTCTCTTTGTGTGTCTGTGTGGTCTCTCTCTGCTTGTGTGTGGTTCTCTCTGTGTGTCTATATTGTGTGTGTGTCTCTCTGTGTCTCTGTGTGGTCTCTCTCTGCTTGTGTGTCTGTTTGTGTGTCTCCGTGTCTGTGTTTGGTCTCTCTCTCAAATTTAGTTCTAACTGATGACGACTGCTTGTGTTGCGATCGAAACGTCGTACTCTATTATTTAATTTATTTTCTTTCTACGTGACCAAAGAGTTTGTTGAACTTCTTTCGCAACGTACGCAGCCAACCGTGCTAATTGGAGGTGCGGAGGAAGGACAACAAACTAAAAATTAGTTTTCAATCTAAATTAAAAAGTGCATAGCTCCAGTGGCTTCCTATTATTGGAAGGAAGGGCGTTCCAGACGGACGCAATGGGGATTGCGCAATACACGCTACTGCAGAGCGGTGTTCTTCATTGCAAAGGCCTGTGGGCCACTGGCGGCCCCTGGTGGCCTTTAGTGCGGCCCTGGCGTGCGCCCCCGAATGTGAAAACACCCATCACAGAGGTCGCAAACGGGTTTTGATTCCTTACCCGTACCCGGCCGCACCAGGGTTGCAAACAGTACCTACCGATACCGGCTACCCGTACCCGGCCGGGTACCCGTACCCTACCCGTATCCAGCCGGGTACGGGTAGGGTACGGGTACCCGATTGCGACCTCTGGGATGAAGCCATGTTGCAGGCGCGGGTGGGTTGATTTAGGAACTTGAATTGTGAGAAGAGACAAGACGTTGGGAAATGAGTGACAAACGGTGACTCACCAGTGACTCACGCCTACCCGTACCCAGCCGCACCAGGGTCGCAAACGGGTACCTGTACCCGTACCGGCCGGGTACGGGTAGCCGGGTATCGGGTAGGGTACGGGTATCGGGTACCCGGTTGCGACCTCTGCCCCATCATGCTGTCAAACCCCAATGGTTTCAAATGTGTGGCGGCCCTCATACTGATGATGCCTCATCTTGAAAGTGCTCTCCCCCCCCGAAAATCCGTGAAGAACACTGCTGCAGAGAAACAAGTGTTCTCGTCGAGCATTACGTTGCAGCAACGCCGCACGTGCTCACGTTCACAGGCGTTTCTCCTTCCCCGCCCACCAGAAGGGCGATGTCCTGCGGCGGTGGTGGCGGCGGCGATGGCGGCGGCGTCCTGCTGCTCGACTCTGGCGACCCGCTGCTGCGGATGCAGCGCTCCGAGATGGCGCTGCTGCAAACGACGCAGCAGTGGGCCTGCCGCCGCGTGCAGGCGGAGCGCGACTACGGCGAGGCCCTGATGCAGGCGGGTGCCGTCGTGGGGCACGGCGGGGCTTGCGGAGAGGGNGGCGAGCTGGCGCAGGTGCTACTTGGTTAGGAAGCCGGCAGCACACCTTTGCTGATCTGGTCAAGGAGCGTAAACCATCACCGCGCAACTCCGGTCATCCTCGCAGTCTGGCCATCGAACAAAGACGTCACCGAATCGCGCGCTTTCAGATGCATTCTGCGGCCGTCTGGAACGCTTTTCTGATATTAGGAAGCCGCTGGAGCTATGCACTTTTAAATCTAAATTGGAAATAATTTCCTTAGAGCTGCTTTTTGTGTTTAGTTTGGTGTCCTTCCCACACACCTCCGATTAGAACAGTTGGCTACGTACGGTGCGAAATAGGTTAAACATACATGCATAGTAATAACAATGCACTTTCGTAAAGTGGCATATTTCATCCGTAGATCCCAATGTGCCACCGTTGTATGGAAAGCCAGGAAATTAACAGAACGCCAGAACTAGGCGGGGGTGGGGGGGTAAAATCATTTTGAAGAGGTGAGTTTTCAAGATAGACTTGATTAGCGCAAACGACCTATTGATTTTTTGCCAAAGGCAAAGCGTTGTTCCATAGTCTTGGAAAAAGGCACGATCAGCCCAGCAACAGAGGCTTGACCTCGGGAGTACTTGGAAGGAAATCCGAAGATCCCAGGAAATTGTTGGAGTGTGAACACGGATCGGTTCCTGAAAATATTGCAGGGCTAACCCATTGGGAGAGTTATAGGTCAGCAGTAGAGCTCATAGTGCACGCGATATTTGACTGGTAGCCAGAGCACAGACAAAGAGAGCAGGTGTGTGATGGTGACGTGCGCTCGTGAAACGGTGTGCGCGTCACGACTCTGGCAGCTGCATTGTGAGCGAGCTGGAGTCTGTCCAGCACATTACTGGGAATCCTGAAGAGTGATGCGCCATCAGCCATTCTGCGGCTTTGCAGTCATGCCGAGTTCCTTTATTCCTCCGCTATCCAAGACTATCTGCCTCTTTGCTCTCTCACATGCACCTCATAGACAATGGGTGAAAATATTACTTCAATATTACTCTTTTTCCCATTCCGATGACTTACGTGTGCACGTTCACATACGTCATCGGAATGGAATCGGAAGAAAAAATCTAATCAAATAACTTTATCGGTACCGAAGCTCCCACAAGGCCATCCGGGTGGGTGTGTGGCACAGTTTGGTGCCAGCGATCATGCAGTACGGTCATGTCACTACAATCATCTGGGTGAATAACAGCATCTTTTAAAACAACGGTGCTATGCCACTCTAAATAAAATTAACTCTGAGCCGCGTGCGCGTTCCGAGATTCGGAGATGAACGGGACCCACCCTGCAACTTGCAATCGACTCGGAATAGGAAACAGTTAAGAGGCAGCTGAAATAGATTTTTGAGGTGCTGGAATAAGTTTTCTTTAAAAATTTATGACAATTCAACAATGTATATTTTAGACAATTGGTCTTCCGTAAATTGACGAGCTCAACGTTGCTCGCCACTAGCAGCACGGCGTCGAACGCCCGGCGTCGTTTTACTCTGAGCGACGAGAAACCTCATCGCTGAAGGGAACTTACGAGCCCGCGCCACGCCGCGTGCAACCGGCCCGCAGGTGCTCGCGAGCCTGTTGTCGCAGACGGAGGCGCTGGGACAGGCCATGCGGCGCCGCGCGGAGGAGATGAGCTCGGGTCCCATGCGCCGTCTCTCCGAGCTGCTGGGTTCCCAGAGTCGGGCGCACGACGCGTACGCCGGCGCGCGCCGCTCGCTGGAGCGCGAGTTTGAGAAGGTACGGAGCGACGCGGGGGGGGGGGAGGGAGGCGCGGGGCGCGATCGCGTGGCGGAGAAACGTCGGCGGATTCACGGTCCTCGCGCCGAGTTGATTTAGTCCGGTGTTCTTCGCTAATTTTCAAAGGGGGGCCACTTTCGCCGATAAGACATCATCGATTTAAAGCTTTCGTGACTGCAGGGATTCATCTTCTTGGTTCTTTCGGTAAAGTCACGTAGAAGGGAAATAATAAAATAAAAAAAACACGTAGAAGGGAAGTAAAACATAATAAAATAAAACATAATAAAATTATTATGTTTTATTTTTATTTTTTATTACTTCCCTTCTACATGACTTTACCGAAAGAACCAAGAGAAGACATCAGCGTGACGACCGCCAGACCATTTGAAACCACTGGGGTTGGACAGCAGCACGATGATGATGATGGCGGGTGTTTCACACGTGGTGTATTTTTCGGGGCCGCATGTCGGGCCGCACGAAAGGCCAGCAGTGGCCGCCAGCGGCCTGCGGGCCATGCAATGCGGAACACTGATTTAGTCCATCGCCATCCCAGCGTAGTTCGCCCCGACTATGTCTGACACGTGGCCCGGCGGGAGCGCGTTGGCCGCTCGTTGGAGAGGTTCGCGGTTAGAGCCCCACGGCCTCCCCGGATAATGCTGCGGGGATGTATCAACCGTAAAAAAAAATGTGCTGCTTCGCCGTGGACGTCAAAAGGAATCTTGCGACATTGATGGGGAAAATGGTAGGGCTTGTGCGCTGGTGTCGAGGAGAAAATTAAAAAACTAAAAATTGTACCGCAATTGACTGGCGAAACATTGCAACGTCGCCCCTACTGCGAATCTACCGTGCAAAACATAGCGGATTCGTGTCAGTCCCGTGCTATAATACCAAACGTACTAATGATTTGCCGCTTTGATCTTAGTTGCAGTCTTAGCTTAGCCGACAACGACCCGTGGAAAGTCAACTGGGAGATGCTTAGTTGGGCTCCTTTGCTCAGCTCGCCAACTCTCGCCTTGCAGGTGACCCGCACGGAACTGGAGATGCTGAAGCTGCAGTACAGGCAGCAGGCGGCCGAGCTTAACTGCGCTCGGCAAAAATTGCTGGACGTTTCCTCCAGAGGTCAAAANGTTCCGCACGATTCACTTCAACACGAAGGTTGGCACGGAAACCTCCCAGCCAGTGCTCAATTATTCACCCAGCCACTCGCTTACAGGCAGTCGGTCGCCTCCTTATCACTCTTCTATCACTACTACCTTGTTTTTTTTTGCTCCAGTGCACTTCACTCGTTGATTGCTTCACCCGTGTTGACTGAATGTTTTGTCCCATCCATTACTGTGTGTTGATCATTCACCCACTCATCTACTCACCACTGACGCACACACTCAAGCACTCACTGCAGGCTGCAACAACACACTCTCATTCATTCAATCAACCACACTCACCAACTCACTCACCACTCACCCACTCAATACACTCACAATACGCTCACTCAACCCACTCACTCATCCACCGCAGGTTGCAACACCTTCCTCTCCGCCTCTCCCTCGCACTGCTTGACGTGAGAATTCCCAACTCCAACCCCTCGCCTGACGATCCTCTGACCCCTGACCGCCCCGCAGGCCCGTGGGGACGGAGAGCTGGAGAGGGCGGAGCGCAAGGTGTCCCGCGCCACGCGCCGCCTGCACTGCGCCCACAACGAGTACGCACTGGCGGTGCGGGGCGCCCAACGGCACGCTCAGAACCACCGCGACAGCACCCTGCCCTGCCTGCGCGACTCCCTGCAGCTCTCCGCCCACGACAGCCTGCTGCTCCTGTGAGCTGTACGCACGCAGACGCACACGCAAAGGCAAAGGTGTCCCCCCTCCCGTATAGCCTCAACAGATTGTTGGGGCAAGTGCCGTTAGCGAGCAGCGCCTATGAAGGCCGGCACGGCACACGATGGGTAGGTGTCCAATACCACGCCCGGCCGCTTTGTGCTCATTTGAGGCTGAGTAGACTAGGGGAGGCCCATAACCGATTCAGAATCGAACTCGGATCGCCGGGTTCACAACACACTGCGCTAACCCTTGCACTACCGCCTCCCAACATGCGCACGTCTACACGTCTATTCCTCGTGACCACTATGCCCGGCCACGCTGCGTGGCTGTATTGTGCTACTCTGGGGGTGCCATGCCATGTAATGCTGCATTGTATTTCGTAGCGCTCTGCCGTGTAATGACACGCCATGTAATGCTTTGATATACTATCGTCCAGTGCTATGCCACACTGTGTCGTGGTTTGTCACCGAATGCTATTCTTGGCTTTGTAACGCTATGATTTATTGCATAGTGCGAAGTTATGCAGTGCATTGCTATGCAGTTGCATTGCCTGGGAGTGGAGTGTTGTGTCGGGGGTCGCCAACCTGCGGCTCTGGTGGAGCCATATGCGGCTCTTGACGGGCCGCTTCGTGATGTTATTTGTGAAGGGCCTCACCGGCTCGTATGCACCGCACGGTGCATTTGTCGGCTTTTGATCTCCATTGGTACCTCATTTGCCAGTAAAAAATTATAATTGGTTTTTTACCCTTTTATCTGGCAACAAAACTGACACCTTTTTTNACAAGAAGTCATGTTTATAACCACAATACCTGCAGTCATAATGCAAACAAAAAACATAACTCTGATGTATGCACTGTCCTTGAAGTTGATTGGTCCACACCCGAGACAGCTTTCCTTAGAGCCTAGTCTCACATGGGTTGGACCAGATGACGCCAAAAGGCGCACAACTCAAAGACAATGCACCATCAGAGTATGAGAGTTCGGGGTAAGCATTTACACCATTGGTACCTCATATTTTTTACTGTTCAGTTTTTTGTTTGATCGAATTCGAAACAAATGGCTCTTCTTGTTATTGTGGTCGCCGACGCCTGTGCCATGCCCTGCTATGCTGTGTTAGTCTTTACCCCGTTTGCGCTGTGAATGCATGGTTGAGAGAAATTGGTGGGGGAAAAAATGTAAGAGGAGAGATTTATTTACATGGCTATTAAAAGTCAATTACTTTATATCCCCACTTATTTCAAGCAGTTAGCACTTGATTGCTGCTAGGCACATGAAGTAATTGGAACCGCTAAAGTCCTGTCACCTCAGGTGGTACCGACAAGTGAAACATCTGGTCTGGACGCATATACTACATAGTATCCCATACGAAGCCCTTCTTTCACAATAGTAGCAGTAAGCACTCATTTAACGCGGTAGATGCGTTCCTGAAAAGTACCGTGATAAGAGAAAAACGCGTTCGGTGAAAACCATTTCCCCATAAATAACGCTCAAGTCTGGCGAGCTACGATGTACTACTGCTACACGCGCACAGTGAGGTGGCGGGACAAATAACCGAGGGTACGACGCCGCATTGCTCTATCATTCCGCTTACTCTATCGTACCGATCAGCCGCGCATCTCGAGAAAGTAGTTAGTAGTGGGCACGTTCCGCATTGTAAACGGTGCGTGTTACCCGTTGTAACGGTGCCGTTCCGCGTTGTAACGGTGCCGTTCCGTGTTGTAACGGTGCGCGTTACCCGTTGTAACGGTGCCGTTCCGCGTTGTAACGGTGCCGTTCCGCGTTGTAACGGTGCGCGTTACCCGTTGTAACGGTGCCGTTCCACGTTGTAACGGTGCCGTTCCGCGTTGTAACGGTGCGCGTTACCCGTTGTAACGGTGCCGTTCCACGTTGTAACGGTGCGTGTTACCCGTTGTAACGGTGCCGTTCCGCGTTGTAACGGTGCGCGTTACCCGTTGTAACGGTGCCGTTCTGCGTTGTAACGGTGTCGTTACGTGTTGTGCAAAAAATGTTGTCTCATGGAAGAACCGCGTTGTAGCGCGAACACCGCGCGTTAAGCGAGGACTTACCGTACACTATTCCCCGCTGAACTGCCGTGCACTATTATGCCCTGCCATGCTGTACCCGCTGTGTGCTGCTATGCACTAAGTCCCGCCGTGCCGTGCCGTGCAGGAAGGAGGTGCTGCTGGCGCTGCTGGAGGCGAGCGTCTCCGCGCAGGACGACGTCGCCGCCGCTCACAGGGAGATGCGCGCCGTGGTGATGGCACTGGAGCCCAAGGACCGGCTTGACCAGGGTCCACGCCTGCACAGGTGGGGGCACGAGGCTACAGCTCGGGCGCGTAGCAGAGGGCATGCGGCGCGGGGCTCCGGGTAAGGGTTGCAGGCATTTGGCATGGGGCATGGGTTACTGGGCATGGGGCATGGTTACTGGGCATGGGTTACAGGGCAAAGGTTACTGGGGCATGGGTTACTGGGTATGGGTTGCAAAGACTNGGGCATGGGCTCATGGCTTTTAGCACAGGCTTGGTGCACGGGGCAACCCTGATAACGGGGTGTCTACCCTCTGAGCCACGCGATGGCAGCTCCACGCAGCAGTGGGGTTGACGTGTCTGTGCGGCACCTGTGTGTGTATGTGTAAGGCACGGGAGCCCACTGACGGTGAACTTTGACCTGTCCCTCCCGGCGGAGCAGGAGGCCTGCAGCCCGAGCAGCTGGTATGCACGCCCCACACGGCGGACGGCCTTCAGCACCGGTGAGTAGTCCACCTCTTGGTCGGCTCAGCCTTGAAAGTTTGTCGGGCATACAGCTCGCGACACGGCTCTTCGGGCGCGGTGAGGCGGCCCAGCGGTCGTTGCAAAGGTTCGCCGTTCGAATCCGCCATGACGTCATGGCCATTGCTGGCGCGGTTGAACTGCGGCCCAGTTGGTCCACTTTTGGGCGGACGAACCACTGATAGCCGGCGCGCTTTTATGGCAGATCCTCCGATTGTCTCGGTCTCCTTGCCAACGGATCCAGGTTCTGTCCTGATTAAGAATTGTGCGGAAACTGGTGTGCAACAGTGTCCTCGTGTTAATCTGCGTCCTCCATGGAAAAGAAAATGTGAAAAGATATTTGTTCCCGGATTGGCCGCATCAGCCACCTGCGTACGCACAACCCCTGACAATCATTGCTGTCCACGGAGGACCACCACACTCGACCTCAAGGGATCCCAGATGATGGTGAAGGCCATGGACTGGGGCCACGTATGTAATGGGTTCCGGAGACACTTCTTAAAGGGCACGTCTTCATTTCCACACACCACGTATTTATACACTGATTTCCCAGCCTATTCACGTATGTCTCCTACACAGCTTATCTACGTAGCATGCCTAGCCTCGTCTACATTCTCAGGTCCTCCGGCTATGATTACCCTAGGGGAGGCTACCTGACCCGACCCAGCCAAGGTGCGAGTCTAACCACTGGCTTCCTCGGACCTCGCCCTTACAAGGACGTCAGGCCGGGAGTCCAGAGTCTCACCACTGGCCCGCACAGCGTCCCAGCCCTTACAAGGCCGTCAAGCCGGGAGTCCAGAGTCTCACCAATGGTCCGCACAGCGCCCCGGCCCTTACAAGGACGTCGTGCCGGGAGTCCAGAGTCCCACCACTGGCCCGCACAGCCCCCGGCCCTTACAAGGACGTCAGGCCGGGAGTCCAGAGTCCCACCACTGGCCCGCACAGCGCCCCGGCCTTTACAAGGATGTCGTGCCGGGAGTCCCAGAGTCCCACCACTGGCCCGCACAGCGCCCCNGCCCTTACAAGGACGTCGGGCCGGGAGTCCCAGAGTCCCACCACTGGCCCGCACAGCGCCCCCGCCCTTACAAGGACAGCGGGGCGGGGGTCCAGGGTACTAGGCTGACCGATCTTGTTGCTTCGGTCTTCGACTGGTCCTGAGCTACTGGGGAGGGGTCCCCTTGATGCACCTTTCCATCGAGGGGCGGGACTGCGTGGGATCCTGGAACCCCCGCAGCCCCTCCCCCTCTTGGGCTGGGCAATGCAGCCCCTCCCTGGCGGTACGAGGTACCGCCCTTGATGGGCCCTGTCCACCGTTTCAGATAAGTGCAGCCCATCTACGGTGCTACACGTATAATAGGATTTACAGGGCGAGAGGGCCGAGGATGAGAGGGATGAGACCCTAATGTAATTGTTGTTTGATTGTGTCTGCAGCTTGCAAGAGATTACCGACGACCTGCACAAGATGAGGGCTGTTCTGTCGCAGCACAAAGAGAAGATGCGCGGATTGGAATGCGAGGTCGTGGAAATGGCAGCGTCGCAGAATTGCCGAACCTCGTGAGTGTGCGGAGGAGAAGGTTCAGTACCGAATGCGATCACACAAGTACAACCCCAATGTGTGTTCACATATAGCAGCGTCTAAATGTGGCCACATCTCAAGCCGCTGTGAAGACACAGTGCGCTTGATGATGTTGGAGAGAGTGAGATACCGCCGACTCACGACACTTGAGAACTTGGTTTAATCACAAATCGGTCTACGTGAGTCTCTGGATCTCTGTATGAGAACCCGGCGTAATCACAGGCGGTCACCCGGATTTCAAACCAGGATTTCAGTGGTGGCGGCTCAGCACTTTATGGGTGATTAAAACGCAGCAAGTTGGCAGAGTGGGGAGCTTGGGTGGTGCATCTGCCAGTCATCTCAGTCAATCAACCCATGGCTCCTGCGTCTGTCCTGTGACCTCCTGCCAGCGACACTTCACGTGGCCTCTGAACGAGCCTAGCCTGACACGAGCGCCGTGGCGATGTCACCGCCGCCTTCTGGCGAACGGCGGCCATTGTGTTGTTTTTTTTGCGATGCGTGAGCCCCGACAGCGTCACGCTGCTCGGAAAGAAGCACGAGTTGCAGGCGCTGTGGCTGCGCAAGTACGAGCTGCAGGGCGCCGAGATGCAACTCTCGGCGCAGAAGGAGATGCTGGAGCAAGCGCTGGCTGGGATGGGCGACGCGGACCCCACCTGCGCCACATTCACTCTGCCCCTCCGCCGCCGACAACGACAAGAAGAGCCCGGTGGTAAAGCGCTGCGGGTCCCTCTTGTGTGTCCATCGCGAATCTTACGCGAGAAGTAGTACGGAGCGCGTGTATATATTGTGCAGGATCGCGAAGCGAGTTTTAACTCGGGCGTAGTTATGTTAACCGATTAGCACTGACAACGTTGGTCCTAGTTTGACGTTGTACTGTGATTCATGAGCAGTTCCCCGCTCCCTGGCCTTTTACCAATCTACCCTGACCAGCACGGTGAAGTGTGATCAAATACCGCATTCTCCAAAATATAAACGATGCACTTTTTCCCCCCTCACATTTGAAAGAAAAAGCTGGGAGTTGTGTGTGTTTGTGACCAGATTTGTATAACTTCATTGACACCAGGCACAGGTTTCTTTGGGTGCATCTTACTTTCTAGAGCATCTCACAATCAAGAAAATACAGTGACACCTCCTCCACCATGACCCTCATCCGCACTGACCAGCGGGCGAAGTATGGTCAAACAACCCCCTAATTGACACGACACGGGAAGGCCGTCGTCCAATAGTGGATGGACAACAGAGTGTGCACGTGTGTGTGTTGGTGTCTCTGACGCTGTCGTGTCTCCCCCNGTGTCTCTGACGTGAATGCTGTCGTGTCTCCCCCCCGTATCTCTGACGCTTTCACGTCTCCCCCNGTGTCTCTGACGCGGTCACGTCTCCTCCCGTGTCTCTGACGCGGTCATGTCTCCCCCGTGTCTCTGACCGGTCACATCTCCCTATCCATGTCTCTGACGCTGTCGTGTCTCCCCCNGTGTCTCTGACACGGTCACATCTCCCTACATGTCTCTGACGCTGTCGTGTCTCCCCCCATGTCTCTGACACGGTCACGTCTCCCTCCGTGCATCCGCCGCCGCTGCGCAGCCCGCGTGGANCTCCGCGCGGCCTCTGGCGCAGCAGGACTGGTTCCACGGCTCCATCTCCCGCCTGGAGGCCCAGGAGCTGCTGATGGGCGAGGGCAGTTTCCTGGTTCGCGAGAGCCACGGGAAGCCGGGGCAGTTTGCGCTGTCGGTTTGCAGCGGCGGCGCCTGTCGCCACTTCATCATCCAGACCGTGGAGGCAAGCGCGACATCGGGGCCCCCGCCACGGCAATGTGGAATTTCCAACATCGGTGGATGGGAACCAGAGGCGCACCCCCCCCCCCNGCCCCCATTGCTCGTTTCATCAGAGAGACTGATTCATGCACGGTGGCACATCATTGTTATGGTCAGCCATGATCTATTGACTGCCGGATGAAGACTTTCCCATTACTTGTACTATAATGCACACTTCTCTGTAACTTTCATCACCATCACGATAGGCCGTAGGTCTCCACTGGACATGTTTTCATTTGTTTCCACTTTAAAGCCTTTGTCATTAACAGAGCTTCAAGTTTGTCTAGGACAGCCTCACCCTTGAGGTATCTCCTAGATAAGAGCCGTTTGTTGGTTGAGTCTTGCGTTAAACAGCAGCAATGCCATTTGGAGTTTAAGTAATAACTGCAAATGTGGCACCGCCCAGATCTTGGGTTCGAATTGAGGCAATAGTGTGGCTTTAAACTGATGGTCTCTGGGAGTTCACCAAATCACAAGAGAAAATCACAGTAAATTTTGGTTCTGCAGCCCTGAAAATGTGTAATATATCTGTACGATGTCACGTGATGGGCAATACTTTTTTTATGACAGATCGGGTGGGAAAGTGCTGTGCCATCGACTGCGGTGGCGCCAATGTCACTTGAAGTGATCACACAGCAGCTCTGTGATATCCACTTCCGTGGGCTGTCCTCTAACATGAAGGGCCGTGCTGCTGTGCTAGAGATCCGACTGATATTCGCCCTCTCATCGCATGACACCGATAGCACAATGGATAAATCTTGTAGAAAAAAAAGACATCCGCTCACAAATGATGTGATCTATGGTCGGTGGGTGCAACAAGAAATGTGTCGGTTTACTTGGTTACCCGCCTGCCGATCGCAATACTTGCCGACTTGCCTACCTACCCACATACCGACATAATTGAATTATAAAAAAAAATTGCAGTAAAACAATCCATATTTTTTTTGGGGTTAGGCCACATGGTATGCAGTTGTATGCTACCAGTCATTGTTAAATTTAGTCACGAAAAGTCTCAAGCCACTTAAAGGAGCTTTAATAATTAAAAATTGTCATCAGTGCATTGGGCACGGTCTGATAATACCTTTGTGAACTTGGCAGTCTGGTCGGTTGGTAGCGGTTGACGACGAAAACTTTTGGTGTTTAAATAAATATTGTTTTGTTATTTCCCCGCAGAACCTGTATCGCTTCGAGGGCAAAACGTTCCCCACGATTCCAGGGCTTATGGAGCACTACCTGTGCACCCGGCAGCCCATCACCAAAAAGTCGGGCGTCATCCTCGGACACCCGTGCCTGAAGGCAAGGATGCCGGTCACGTGTGTGTTATATAATAGGATCATTATTATTATGATGTTGTATTCCCCTGATAATAAACAGGGTGGTCTAAATGCAAGGCTCAGTTATATTGAAATAACCCTTGTGAGTGAAATGAAAACCCAACAACAACAAACAACAGCCGCTGTTTGTCACTATGCGGCGGTGATGTCACCACAGCGCTTGTGCCAGGCTGGGTGCACCTCTTGTGCCGTCCGTCATAGGTGTTCGTTAACAGCACTTGTCCCAACAGGCTATACAGGGGATATTTGTCTTTGCACCTTGAGCCACGTGAGGTGTCAAAAACGCGCTGACAGGTCCTGGACAGACCCAGGTGTTATGGTTTGACTGACTGCGATGACTGGCAGAAGCACCACCTGTGCTCCCTACTTTGCCAACTTGAAAAGCCAGGGCACCCATAACACAGACACCTCCTCCGCATCTTGCAACAGACGCTGCTGCCTGTACAAACATTGCGTGAATTTAAACAAAAACCGAAGTGTGACTTACAACGAAAAGTGCATGCAAATCGTCCAGATCGCACGTACCTTAATAAGTATTACCAGAATACAGTAGATCAGTGTTCTGCACTAATTTTCAGAGGGGGGGGGGAATTTGCGCCGATAAGACATTAGTGTGAGGACCGCCACACATTTGAAACCATTGGGGCTTGACAACATGGTCTGGGTGTTTTCACATGTTGCGTGTTGATTATAGTTTTTTTACCCTTCTATCTGGCAACAAAACTGACACCTTTTTTACGAGGAGTCATGTTTGCATAGACCACAATACCTGCAGTCATAATGGCCGGGTAGGGTACGGGTACGGCCGGGTACGGGTACCCGTTTGCGACCCTGGTGCGGCCGGGTACGGGTAAGGAATCAAAACCCGTTTGCGACCTCTGAAACACACCCACCGTCTCTGTACGGCGCGTTGAGACGCGGTGGCATTCAGACGCCGCTGTATAAATCCACACTGCGATTGTAAATCGATTTTAAGTCGATGGATCGATGCATCGGTAGACGGCTGATCGTTACTCTCCCCCCCCCCCCTGGTCCCTGACAAAACGAGGGGAATGATGCTTCACCCCGCGCAGGATAAGTGGCTGCTGGAGCACGATGATATCATCCTGGGAGAGAAGCTGGGCAAGGTGAGCGGTTTGCTGTCCACGCGTCGCCCGTACATGGGGAGCGGTGGCGCAGCGGTTAGCGCGCTTGCTACGAACCCGGCGACCCGAGTACAATTCCCCACTCACGGTCAACACCGGTGACGATTGTCTGAACCGGTCCGGGCTTCCCTAGGTCAACTCGCCTCAATGAGTACCTGTGCGGTGTGTAAACATCGCCACTGGGGAGATGAGGCGGCCGGGCGTGTGCTAGCCACCCAACCCCTCGTGTGCCGTGCCGGCCTTCATGGTACTCGCACTTGCCCCAACAGTTTGTTCAAGGCTATACGAGGGATCTTCGGATAATCCTTGAGGGTTGATGGTGATCTACAGCTCCAGAAAGGTCAGCACCACTGGTTTATCGAATATATATAATGTAGATATAGAGTGGATCACATCATCTCTTGGCCTGTCTATGTATGTGCTACGAAGAAGGTCCATTGCCCGAAACGTCACCCATTATACATTTTTCCTTTTAAGGCCACGGTGTTATTGACGAATGTTGCGTTTCTTCGCTAATTGTGCTTGTGCACGACTGCCAACGCAACAGCAGCTGCAGCAGCAGCAACATAACCAAGTAATCCGTTTATGGAATGAAACGCTGTCCTCGAAAGTGTTTAATTATCAGCATGGGTGTCGCAAGTTCCGGCGAGCCACAGACGTGCACGTGACCCCGCAGGGAAACTTCGGAGAGGTGTACGCCGGTCGCCTGAAGGCCTCAGGGGTCCACGTGGCCGTCAAGGCGTGCCATGAGAACCTGTCGCAGGACCTCAAGAACCGGTTCCTCATGGAGGCCAGGTGAGGACCGACGGTGCGTGGCAGAGAGACGGAGTGCGCGCACGCGGGCAAGGGGCTAAGGGATGTAGTCCATTGTGGTGATAAGGAGGGCAGTGAGGGGCCTCGGCAATGCGGAGTTATTTCTCTTTGGTCCCCTCGGATGTGCATTGCACTTGGTCCGTCATCAATCCATCATCCTCGATCCGTCGATCAGCAACATCAATTCATCGAATCAACCATAATGAAATGTCCATCGACCCATCATAATCATCGATCGTCGCCATTGTCCCGAGGCTGTGGTATGAATTGTAAATTTAACACGTAGGCTTTCGCGACCAATATTATTCATAATCAACGTTTTTGGGTTTAGATCGCGTTATTTATAAATGTGTCGTAACCCTCCACCACCCGACACGGCCAAACAGTAAAAAAGTGTCACGTTGACAAAAGACAAATAGTCACTGCAAACCTCACCATTCTGGCGAATTGCCGATGATGCTGGATGCAATTACCAGCGAAACGTCGTACTAAATTGTAAATGTTGTGGTTTCACGCTTCAACACACCGGTGGCTAAAGCAGTGAACTATTTGTCTTTTGTCAACGTGACTTTTTTACTGATTGGCCGTGTCGGGTGGTGGAGGGTTACGACACATTTATAAATAACGCGATCTAAACCCAAAAACGTTGATTATGAATGAATGTAAATGTTGAGCGCGCGCTCGCCTAACGCGTGGAGGTTGCCGTCGTGCGGTGCAGGATCCTGAAGCGGTACAACCACCCCAACGTCGTGCGACTCATCGGCGTGTGCACACGGAGGACTCCCGTCTACATCATGGAACTCGTGAGAGGCAGGTGGCGGCATTCAGAGAGGAGCGGCCCCACACGCTCCACCTCCTCGCCCCGGACGTTATCCGCAGCGGCCACGTCGGAGACCCGGAGACAGCCGGGGTATCGTGCGTAGGCCCTGGGAGCGTTGTAGCAGCGGTTAGCGCTAATCGCCGCACCGTGTACCCGACGACCAGAGTTCGGTTCCCCGCTCAAAGTCAACACCGGTGACATTATCTGAACCGGACCCGTGGTGCTGGCCACCCCCACCCCCTCGCGTGCCGTGCTGGCTTTCATAGGTGCTCGCTAACGGCGCTTGCCCCAAGTCTGTTGAGGCTATACGTACGAGCGTCTCCCTCTGTGGTCTACAGTCGCCGACTTGGGTGAGCTGTGCTCATCTCATGTTTACATCCCTGAGCCAGTGTCGGAAAAACACCGCGCCACTCGGACGGGTTCTTTCGTTCTCGCGTCTGGAACGACAGCGATGACCGGACGTGAATGTGTGTGCGCACAGGTGGAGATTTCCTGACGTTTTTGCGGAGGGAGGGCAGTCGGCTGTCCGTACCACAGCTGCTGAATTACAGCGAGCAGGCAGCTGCAGGAATGGCTTACCTGGAAAGCCACAATTGCATACACAGGTGTGTATTGTTGTCTAGACAGGAGGCTGGTAATGGAATGTTGAAACTAAAACTAAACTATTTTTAGTTTACCAGGTAAGGCCCTGGTATGCAGGAGGTCGTGGGGTCGATTCAGACCCTGACGTTTGTTGCTTTGGGGTTTGCATGTTCTCCCGTGGTCACGTGGATTTTTCTCCGGTTTTTCCCTCCACATTTAGAAACATGCCTATAGAGTGTTTGGCTGCTATAAATTTCCACATCATAAGCCACTTGGTTGAGCTATCATTTGTGGCCAGGTCGCTTCTAAAAAAAGAGCGATACAGCTCAGTGGGCCTCGCCTGGTCAAATAAAAATAGTTTCAGTTTGATTTTCGATTTAAAGCTTTCGTGACTGCAGGGATTCATCTTGGTTCTTTCGGTAAAGTCACGTAGAAGAGAACTAATAAAATCATAATAATAATAAAACATAATAAAATAATCCTCAGGACGGCTGCTTGCGTTGTAGCCGAAACGTCGTGAGAATTATTTTATTATGTTTTATTTTTATGATTTTATTATTTCCCTTCTACGTGACTTTACCGAAAGAACCAAGAAGAGTTTCAGTTTGGTTTATATCGGAGCCGGTGCTGCGGCAGTAAGCGCCATTTGTGGTGTGTTGTGTGGTGGGGCGGGGGGGCGGCTGCGTCATGGTGACAGGGACTTGGCTGCCAGGAACTGCTTGGTGGGTGAGGGCAGCGTGCTGAAGATCAGCGACTTCGGCATGTCCCGGCATCAGGCGGACGGTGTCTATTTGGCGTCAGGCGTCATGAGACAAATCCCCATCAAGTGGACGGCGCCGGAGGCGCTGCATTACGGTACCAGCGCCATCATCAGCAAACGAATGGACGGGCGTTTTTCCGTCTTTTGCGAATGTTTTTACATGTCCACGTGTCCTCATCCTGTGATTTAACCCCGGTGTGAAGGCACATACACGACCATGAGCGACGTGTGGAGCTACGGCATTCTGCTGTGGGAAATCTTCAGCCTGGGCAGCTCCCCATACCCGGGCTGGTCCAACAAGATGGCGTGCGAGCAGGTGGCCAGCGGTGAGTGGAGGCGCAGTGGTTAGCGCACTGTGCTACGACTCCGAAAAGCTTTCGTGACTGCAGGGATTCATCTTCTTGGTTCTTTCGGTAAAGTCACGTAGAAGGGAAATAATAAAATAATAAAAATAAAACATATTAAATACTACCCTATCCCCTCCCTTTGATGCTGCTAATCCTGCATAATGCACGGGCATAATATGACTTTGAAACCCCCGCCACCTCCTACGCATTTCACAAGTACAGTAGTACTAATCACATACCTGCATTTCCATAAATATGCTAAATTCCTCTTGATATAAGGCGCCCTTCCCCCTTCCAACCCAGCTTAAATATACGCTCCAAGCGTGGTGGTGTTTCATTCAGACGCTGTCTCCCCGACAGACCTGGTTTTATTATTTTATTATTTCCCTTCTACATGACTTACCGAAAGAACCAAGAAGATGTCCTCCCGCGCTTGATGATTTATAATTGATGATTTTGACGATGGATTGATGATGATGATGATGACGACGACGATGCTCCTCGGCACTGCAGGCTATCGGATGCCACCCCCAGCAGTCTGCCCGGACGACATCTACAGCCTCATGCTGCGGTGCTGGGAGTTCCACGCGGAGCAGCGGCCCACGTTCACGGAGCTGCACCGCGAGCTCTCGCTCATCAACCGCAAACACCACCACCAACACCATCCACAACACCACCAACAGCAGCATCCATACCAATAGCAGCAGCAGCAAGTGTAGCAGCATCAATACCAATAATCACCTGCAGTATTGCCAATACGAGCAGCAGCACAGGCGCCAGCGTCAGCAGTACTAACAACATCGGCACCCGCAGCACAGTATAGCGCCTAAGTCAGTTCTCTAAGCAGCAACGGCATTCAGTTTTTAAACAGATCCTCACGTTTCACAGAAGAATAATGCACATTTACCACGCCAGATAGCGACAACATTCGAGAAGTGGTTGGGAGTTTATAATAGCCATGTTGGGGGCAGCACCACTGAGTTCCTGGGATCAAGTCTGGAATTAGACACCTGTGTAATGAAACTAATTCGTCAGGTTTAGGGAGGCAGTGATCTCAGCCTGGTCACCGATGATTGTACGAAAAAAGGTATGGGCACACTGGCAGACAATTTGAGATAAATGTGTTTTTTTAGTCCTGTGTAATCCACTAATTCAGTCTCTGAATCTCTGTCAAATAAAGTTAAGGCATGTGAGCTGTGAGTTATTATAATGGGCATAGCTGTATTGTTACTGAGGGGGCCTATTTATACAATGGCTTATCTATTCACTGGAGCAGTAATTGTATGGGCATACATTTACCACTAAACATACATTTTAAATTTTTATTGTATATTTGAGATTATACTATTTATCCCCGTTTTGATGCAGATTTTATTTTTAATAAAATCAAACTGGAAAATATAGGCCGAGTTAAATATTTTATTCGGTTTGGTGTTTTGGCGATAAGTTTTGGTTCATGTGTAGATATAACTGCTCAACCAAAGTTATAAATGCTCTGTTACCTGCATTGTCTTTGTTCGCTTTTTGGCGTTCTTTGGTCTGACACTGTTGGTGTAGGTCACTTTCAAAGACAATGCATATATTTCGGTTGCACGTCGTATGGACTTGACAACTCCTGTACAAGAATACGTGGTAAACCATGTGGGTTGTTGACACGGTATGAATCTCAACTTTCATCCTACAGAGTCCATCATGAGCAAGAAACAGAGACACATTTTTCGATTTAAAGCTTTCGTGACTGCAGGGATTCATCTTCTTGGTTCTTTCGGTAAAGTCACGTAGATGGGAGAAAATAATAAAAAGAAAACATAATAAACTAATATTTAATTATTATGTTTAATTAATAAACTTATTTTATTATCTCCCTTCTACGTGACTACCGAAAGAACCAAGAAAATGCATATATTATCTGAGCATATATTTGTTTGCATGTTCTACCACAATAACGTGTGGTTAATGCAGACTTGATTCCTATTTGGTGTTTGAACAACTTAACACCTGTTTCATTACCAAAAAGGGTAAAAACCTATTTTATTCTTCAGGCCATTTGGCTGCATCAGTCTCAAGTAAGGGCACCGCAACTTAAATAACAAGAAGGGCCATTTTTTCGAATTTGGTCAAAATAAAAATGAAAACAAAACCCATGTCAATATTTCAATAGCCGCAATACACTGTGTGGTGAACACGAGATGGGGTGGTCCAATCGTAAATAACGTCACGAAGCAGTGATTCAAAGAGCGACAGCCTGGACTGAATGTCCACGTGGTTTGCTGCCCTCTGGTGGTAACAGCGGACCGTGCCACCGCTTTTCTCTCTTGGTAGAGGCAAATTTAAATGTCGCTGGTAAATGACGCTTAAAATCACGATTTATTTAGGGCTGGGTTTAACGCAACAAAACAACTATCTGTTGAATATAGAATCGACGTGACGGTTTAAATCGAGCGTAGTTCGAGTTCTCTCCGGTCATTCGATTGCTTAAATTATTTGTTGCATGCGGTAATGGGCAATTGACTGATGGAACATGTTACATCTTTGGACACGTGTAAAATGTGATTATTGCTCAGCAAAAATATTTAAAGGGGTTCTAAAGCGATGTAAAAAAGACCCCCCACCAGACTCAAGTAGAACTACTTTAATAAACAAAACAAAAAATCCTGCCGAAACCCGGGATTGAACCAGGGACCTTTAGATCTTCAGTCTAACGCTCTCCCAACTGAGCTATTTCGGCGGATGATATCCACCACTGTCCCGGAACCACTTTTATAACCACCGACATCTCCCCCTCCCCACTCTCTCTCCTTGTCACACTTAAACGATTGCAGTTGTTCGAGCAACTGAAGGGGGGTGGTAGCGTGGATTTATTGTCCAATTGTTGGTGGTAGCAACGTAAGTACAGCCGTTCAATTGTCTTGTGGGAACTTCGCTTGCGTCGTTTTTAGTTTTACCACTGCGGAGTTTGCGAGTGGCGCGATTCCAATTCACAGATTTCGCGGTGATCAAACGTCGAACGAATACATTTATATTTACACACATATTTGATATCTGTCGCTCGTGTGTCGGCTTTCCGTGGCGACGAGGTGAGTGGTTCCGAGTGGAGGGTCTCGCCCGACGAGAAGTCCCCGCGCGGCGCGGGTAGGAAATTAGGCGAGTCCGAGGCTTCCCTCGGGCCCTCTCGGTCATCTTCGCGGGGCGAATGAGCGGGAAACTTTAAGCCTCTAAATTCATTAACGTTGACATTGGCCGCTTATAAATCTCGCGACGTTGTCACCCCTTTAAACGCTAAAAGCTGAGAATATTAAAGCTGCTTTTATCCGGGCTCCGTGAGCCAAGGACGTGAAGTATTTTTTGCTAAAATTCGCTTAATCGGGCTTTACGAACCTCAAATGTCTCGAGGTTTTATTAATGGTTTTTATTTCGATTTGGATGTTTGTTCAGCTCTTGTTTCTTGTATGGGAAGGAAACCAAGAGAAGCCCCACACGCATACGTTGGATAATGCTGGAATATCCGCACAGATGGGTTGATGGGTTTTCGGTAAAGTCACGTAGGTTAAAATAAATAAAAATAATAGAAATGTAATTTTTTTATTTCTATTATTTCTATTATTTTTTTTATTATTTATTTTTACCTACGTGACTGTATGAATCCTTGCAGTCACGAAAGCTTCAAATCTAGAATTGATGGACCCACTTGCTATGCTGCCACGTGTGCGATTCCAAGCCAAGCAGGCACGGGGCACACATTGCAAAGATGTCAGTATTCTTGGACTTTTAAGTCATCCCCAAATGTTTCCGTCTCGAATAGTATCGTTTCACAGCGATCCATCTAACTCCTGCACGCATGCAGATTTCATTTCTTCATATGCTGAACATCTGTGCAAAAGAGCTTTATTGCTCATCGGATTTCTCCAGTATGAATATATTGTGATGTCGCTCCACTCTCCATCACTGCCCATCTTTCCTCCTAGCGACGGTGTTCAAGCCAAGCCCATTGACGGGTTTTCATACGTGAGAACGTCGTGAGAATTGTATTTATTGTTTTATTTTATATTTTATTATTTCCCTTCTACGCGACTTTACCGAAAGAACCAGAAGATGAATCCCTGCAGTCACGGAAGCTTTAAATCGAAAAATTTGTCTCTGTTTCTTGCTCATGATGGGACTCTGTAGGATGAAAGTTGAGATTGATACCGTGTCAACAAACCCACACGGTTTACCACGTATTCTTGTATGGGAGTTTTTAGGTCCATACGACGTGCAGCCGTTTCATTACGGGGCGGAACATTGTTTCTGTTTCTTGATCATGATGGGACTCTGTAGGATGAAAGTTGACATTCATACCGTGTCAACAACCCACACGGTTTGCCACATATTCTTGTACAGGAGTTTTTAGGTCCATACGACGTGCAGCCGTTTCATTACGGGCAAACATTGTTGTCTCTGTGTCTTGCTCGTGATGGGACTGTAGGATGAAAGTTGAGATTTACAAGGGACGGGGTGACCAATAATGTCTGAATTGGTCTGTATAATGTAGGGCACTGATAAGGGCTTGATAGCTATGGGGTTTAACAGTCAATATGCACAACATGGAGAAGTCCGGGAATCCATTGAGCGAATAAGATGGAGAACATATGAAAGTTATAGGCTTCGTGTAGGACATTTTAAAAATATTTTTTTACAAATGGAACAAATATAACACCTTGGGAGTCAACGTTGTCATTGTTTGTGTGGAGCAACCGAGGACGGTTGTGAAAGTGCGCACCATTGACTGCTGCCTTTTAATTCCTCCGCTTGCTAGGGTCGACGACATGGACAAGGGCAAGAGGAGAAGGCGTCGTGAGATGACGGAGGAGCAGAAGCAGGAGATCCAGGAGGCGTTCGAGTTGTTTGACACCGACAAAGACGGAGCCATTGACTATCACGAGCTCAAGGCAAGCGTGTGGATGCTGTGAAGCCAAACAGCGTGCATCTCTACAGTGAAGGGATTCTGTCAGTCTTAAGTCGATGGGCCAGTTCCACGAATTAAGAAACCCCACAGAGGCAGAACTAGAAACTTCCCAAGGTTGGGAGGCGCTCCTGGTATTTCAAGCCCAGTGGCATCGATGATGCGCTATGCACAACGTGACCTTTGACAGAGGTAAAACACTGAACGAATGATTTCTCCATCCTAATCTTATTAGTTATTGAGAATCTCTAAACTCTGTCCCCGTTCTCATAGTTTGAGTTAAGAGTGGGTAACGTTTGCAATTTCGGACAAATCCAGGTGACACATGGGGGTAAATAATTCTGGAGGGACTTTTCGTTAGCCTTATCTTGTTTTATAGGGTATTAGATCTCACCACCACCAAGACAGCATTGTGCTAATGCCTTGATGTTTTTGGTATCTGTCCTTGCAGGTGGCAATCCGAGCTCTGGGCTTCGAGGTGAGCAAGGCGACGTGATTAAGATCATGAAGGACTACGACAGGGAAGACACGGGAAAGATCAGCTACGATGACTTCTGTGAAGTCAGTGAGTGCCCACCTTTATTTTGTTCAACGACATGCAGAAGCAACTTACGATACAGTGTCAANATAAACCAGTGCGGCGGAGTTGAAATCTGATAGTCAAATGAAAAATAATCCCATTCAGTCCTGAATTCGTTTGCAGGACTGAGTGCTGACACTGCAAATTATGTGTGAGCGTTTTGGTTCATATGCATTCGAACGAGTGCGTGAGTGGGAATGTGAGTAAATGGATGGTCAGTGGTGAATGCACGTGTGTTAGTGAGTGTGTGACGTATGCGACTGGGTGAGTAAACAGATGAGTAAATTCTTGTGCAGTGTAATACATAGGTGTGTGAGCAAGTGAGTTGTGAGTACTGTCGATTGATGAATGCGCGGGTGAGTAAATGCTTGAGTGAATTAATTAATCATTGAGTGAGTTGACAAGTGAGCGAGCAAGCGTGTAATTATGCGAGTTGATTAAATTAATGGGTCAGTGAGACATTTAAGTGGACGAGTGAAGCAAGGAAGCAATGAGTGCGCAGGTGGTGTGCACCCGACTTGAGCACGCGCGTGTGCCCGTGCCGCAGTGACGGAGCGCGTGCTGGAGCGCGACCCACTGGACGAGGTGCTCAAGGCGTTCCGACTGTTCGACGAGGGCGATTCGGGCCGCATCGGCGTGCGTGACCTGCGCCGCGTGGCGCGCGAGCTTGGGAGACCGTCTCCGACGAGGAGCTGCGTGCCATGATCGACGAGTTTGACACGGACGGCGACGGAGAGAGTGAGCGGGCGAGAAGCCTCCCTCCCACAATTATTTCTCGCACGTAGTCGTCAGAACACTTTGCAGTCGGCTTTTGATCGTGTTTATTGTTTCATACATCCAAAGACGGCCACACGATGAACTTAACAGTTTCGTCCGCTTAATCTGCCTACTCTCCACAAACGGCCACATTTGGCGAACAATGATATTGAACCCAGGTCCTTCTTGCTGCGAGGCACAGGCGTTACCAATGGCCACACTGATGATGCATTGTTGTGGCCAGCAGCCTTAAGCAGACAGCATCATTTAACTTGAGACATAATTACGTGATGCTAAACGCATCACTAGATTACATGAACCGGAAGCAAATTAGACAATTACTCTTGTTGAAACCTTTAGTGGCAGTGAGGCATTTAAAATGCTAATGTTCCAAAAGCTCAAAAGGCATTTCGGCAAATTAGAATTTTATCCTGTGTTTATTTTCATTCCGTACAGCATGTGGCCACTTTGTGAAAGTAATGTTACGTTTGTTTTCTTCCCTGTTTTGCAGTCAACCAAGAGGAGTTTATTGCAATTATGACTGGAGACTCGTGATTTGAAAACTCGGAATGACAGGTCAACGAGAAGAGACTTTCTTTGTTACTTTTAATATATCATGAAGTTGCTTGAATTTTCCAACTGTGTGTGCCGTTTTGCAATATAGTGTTTGTTCACATCAGATGTTACACCTTGTCACGGATACGTGTGTGTATGTGGAATGTTAGTGCCTCATTTACTGCACCCAACCACAGCGACATGACTTCAATTCCCAGCCATGCACAACATACATCAGTAGCAAGTTATATTTTAATCAGCCTTGGGCCTCTTAAGTAAACTCGGCCTTAGATAAGTACCTGGTGTGTATAATCGTCACCACTGGGCAGACCTTTGCTGGCAACACCGCCCTTTTGTGTCATGCTGGCCATTTTCCGTGCTCGCGAACAGCACTTACCCCTGTCGTCGATTAGGCTAAATGGAAGAGTATATAAAATGGGGACCAGTAGTACAGCGGTTAGCGAGTTGCGTTACGAACCCAGTGACCTGAGTTCGATTCTCACGGCCAACACCAGCGACGATTATATGAACCGATTTTGGGCCACCCCGATGTCAAATCTGCCTTTTGAGTACCTGGTGCGTGTATAAACATCATCTGTCACTAGGGAGACAAAGGCGGCCGGCCTGGTGCTGGCCACCCACCCCCTTGTGTGCTGTGCCGGCCTTCCTAGGTGCTCACAGCACTTGCCCCAAAAGTCGATGAAGGCTATGCGGCGATCTTTGTCTTACGTAGAATATATATAGAATGGACAATTCTCAATATATTTTTTGTTCATGTTTTCACTGCTGCGGTTCATGTTTGCACCTCGCATTGTTAGTGGGTGACTGTTCCCATCTGTAATATCAGGCCGACCAGTGGCAGTGATTGAATTAGGCAGTACCTTTCTGATTAGACTAACGTCGGAAAACGGCCTACAATTGCCTTGAAGCAAATGCACATGTAAATTAGTCACGCATGACATGTGGCTAGATCTGTCCCTGCCATAGGAAAGTGGCATTTACACCACTCGGTACCGCCAACTGGGATAAGCAGGGCCCAGCACTCATTTGTGCACGGCGACAAACTTTATAACGTTTTAAATTATAAAAACAAAGTGTCAGCCTTTGATAAGAGCTGTAACGAAAATAAGAACTGTTAAGAACATTGCCATTAAATCCACAGGCCATTGTTTATTGCCTCTTGCAAAGATGAGCTGTCAACTTCATTCCATTTGAGTGTTTTTATTCGTGTAATTATTCCGCCTCTCGTGGCTTTTTATGGGTTTATTTGTGGCGGTTCGAGCAGCTGGTCGCATTTCGCAGCTGTTTCGCGTGATGTAAGACGCTGAACAGCTTTAATCTAGATGGAGTTTTGTGGCCATGGAGTTCATTTGTCTTTGCCATGTCACTGATGACAGAAATAAATAAATGCATTCAACGCGTGTGCTTATAAAAGAAGTAACGGAAATGTGCTTGACCCGACGATTGGAAGTAATTATGAAACTTGTGTCTCTCCGTGAGTAGCTTGACATGCCATGATGCTCTTGGTACATTGGCTACAAGGCTTTTAACCCCCTTCCCGAAATAATGCTTGGACCTATTTTATTCATCCCACACATTCACAATAACTTTCATTGGAAACACCCGGAAAACACTGGGAGCCTGGTCTGGTGGGATCTTGTCTCAGATTTATTTTACAAAAAAATGTTTTAATTGCATACGCTTGCGTAAAAGGGAGATACTGTAGTCGAAGGGTACATCCTTTAAACACGCTTAACAACTTTTTACCTGACGTATTGCCACTTTCAGGCCACTGATCACACCTTTTATGGCTATCCGGTAATTAGTACGACTGAAATTACAGTGCTTCATTGTTGAAGCAGAGGTTTGGGTTATGTAAGAAGCACGTTTTTTGCTGTTGATGATTCAGTGACGTGTATTTAACTAGATACTTGAAGGTATGCAGGATTGTGATTTCAGTGTGCGCTGCGCTATGAATCTCGGTGTAATTCCCAGCCACGGCTTGTAGGTCGCGTGCGAGTTATTTGTGACACGGGCAATCACTAGGGGCCGCTACATTCAATGCGATTTTAAAAACGATTATTGAAGATTACCCCTGGAAGTGAGCACAGCCAGCAGAGGGCAGTGCTATTACAATGTACAAATTGCACTGCATCTCTACCACGCCCCCTGCCTTTGCCAATCTGCATTGACCAGCGTGGTGTGGTCTGGCCAAATTACCACCAAGATCTGAACGACGTGGGGCAGCACTCATCCAGCAGTGGAAGGGCAACAGGGCTGTACATCCACGTGTCTACCATGTGCATGAGCACACAGCACACTGCTGCATTATCCAGGTGTTAAAATTCATACCTGATGGGTTAATTTTGACACAAGCAGCTCACTAGAGGCCGTTACACTCCTTCCGTCGTCCTCTGTGAATCTTCCAAAGATTACAGAGAACAGAAAAGCCTCGTACCGTGAATGTGAAGAGGTTGAATAACGAAAACAGGTGGCGAATTAAAGAGGAGGTGGATCGGCAAGAGCGCAACGAGGAATCAGAATATTTAGGCTGGAGGAATCCGAAAAGCTGTGAAGCTCTTTTTGCAAATGTCCAGCATGGGCGGGTAGAGCAGGAAGTGGACGAAGAGAATGTGGGACCAGCAGGAGGATCAGAATGTTGAAAAAATAGGTGAAAGATAGGTAGGTGGGAGCTCAATGGGTCCTTACCTGCTATTGCATACCTGTCAACCCAGGGACATTGATTTCTCAGGTCCATACGGCGTGCAGCCGTTTCAATAGGGCAATTTTAATGGTCTATTTGTGTTTCTCCCTTGTGATGAACGTTGAGATTTATAAGGGACACGGGGTGACCAATAAGATGTAATCAGGTAGGGCACTGGTAAGGGGTTGACATGTATGTGAGTGCATCCACATATAAAGCAAGCAGCACCATCAGCTTGCAAGATCACAGCAGCATGATAAGTAGCATCATTGGCACCAATTATCAAAATTATAATCCATAAAGCAGTTTTTGTTTAGTAATATAATTGTTGTTTATTTGTGTGTTTACTCCCTTGTGATGGGACTTTGTAGGATAGACGTTGAGATTAATAAGGGCCACGAAGTAAGGTCTGAATTGATCTGCAATAATGTAGGACACTGATAAGGGGTTTACAGGTATGTAGTGGTGAGTGTACTAGTGGTGAGTAGCGGTGAGTGTACTGGTGAGTGTACTAGTGATGAGTGTAGTAATGAGTGTACTAGTGAGTGTACTAGTGAGTGTACTAGTGAGTGTACTAGTGGTGCTTGTCTATTTGTGTGTCTCTCCCTTGTGATGGGATTTTGTAGAATAAACGTTAAGATTTCTAGGAAACACAGGGTGACCAATAAGATCTGAATTGGTCTGTAACAAGGTAGGCCACTGATCAGGGGTTGACAGCTATGAGTTATTATATATATAAAAAACTAAAATCGTTGTTTAGTTTAAGTAGGAATGGAGGTGGAGGAAGGGGTCTGATTTGGAACTCTGCTCGTGTGGGTGGAGCGAGGCGCGCGCCAGACGCGGAACAGCTTCAGCGGCCCGTGCCACTGCGCTTTGGTGACAGCCCTGGTGGTGGTGGTGGTTGTTGGTGGTGNTTGNTGGTGGTGGTTGTTGGTGGTGGTGTTGTTGTTGGTTGTGGTGGTGGTTGGTTGTTGTGGTGGTGGTGGTGGTTGTGGTGGTGGTGGTGGTGTGGTTGTGGTGGTGTGTTGTGGTGTGTTGTGTGGTTGTTNTTGTGTNGTGGTGTGTTGGTGGTGGGTGGTTGTTGTTGTTGGTGGTTGTTGTGGTGTGGTGGTTGTTGNTGGTGGTGGTGGTGGTTGTTGGGGTGTTGTTGGTGGTGGTGGTTGTTGGTGGTGGTTGTTGGTGTGGTGGTGTTGTTGTGTGGTGGTTGTTGTGGTGGATGGGTGGTGGTGGTGGTGGTGGTGTGGTTGTTGTGGTGGTGGTGGTGGTGGTGGTGTGGTGGTGGTTGTGGTGGTGTGGTGTTGTTGGTGGTTGTGTGGTGGTGGTGGTTGTTGGTGTAGTGGTGGTTGTGGTAGTGGTGGTTGTTGTGGTTGTTGTCGTTGTTGGTGGTTGGTTGTTGTTGGTGACACTACACGAACGCGAGTCAAGAACAGAGCAGCTGGTAGCAGCTGGTGTAACGAGGCTGGCGGGAGAGAGACACGAGATAAGGTGGACAAATGAGCTCGCCAAAGCGTTGGCTCAAGATCCGGAAACTCGTGCCGCCAAAGTGCTTTAGCAAAGCACCGCACACACACACACATCGACAGGAGGAGGAGGAGAGAGTTAACACACACACACACAAACGACGCTAGAGGAGACAGAGAGACGCGAAGACGAAAGGAGGGAAAAGCGACAATTAATGAAATAAAGTCCTTCACCAAAAAGCCTAACATGGCGGCGGTGGTGGCTGCGCCCGTAACGCAGTACAGCGAGGCGTGGTATCTCTCTTTGCTGGGCTTCGCAGAGAACTTCAGGACATCAAGTCCCCCTCGGATCCGTCTCTGTGTCCACTGCCTTCAAGCTATCTTCCACTTCGGACCAGGGGCACGAGTGGAGGCGAGGACTCATTTGCAACTGGGCAGCGTGCTGTACCACACACCAAGAACGTCGATCTGGCTCGCTCTCACCTCGAGCAGGCGGTGAGGGATTCTCGTTACGTTTCGTTACGTTTCGTTCCCGTGGATTCATTCATTGACTCGTTCGTCAAAGCTGCTTTCGTTCTTGTGTTGTTGCTTGGTTGGTGTGGTGTTGTGTTGTGTTCGTACTTTGGCGTGTGCGTCATGCGGGTCCGCTAAACGTTGTGACGGTGTCTGTGTGTGTGTCTCTCTCTCTTCTTGGCTCCTCTGCACGTTGAATGATTGTGTTAGTATCAACACAGTTGTTGTTGATTATGTTGTTGTTGTTTGGTACTGTTATCGTCACAGGGAGGTGACAGTGTGGTTGGTGGTGATGGTGTCCAGAGTTTTTGGGGTAGAAGGGCCGCTGTGGGGTAGTGGTACACAAGTACCAACAACACACGAATACAGGGAAGGTGTTATCAACATTGTGCTACTGTTGTCATCACTACCAGCACAAATATGTTCGTGTTCTGCTGCACTGTGAACCAACATCATCGGTAGCATAGTTTCACTAAACGTGGTTATCATCTCTGCCAGAAACACTTTCATCGTTTAGTAGCACTTATTACTAGAGCAGCTATCATCACTGCCAAGCCCGGCATCTTACCACAGTTACCCCAATCACCAGCACTAACAACCACCACAACAACAACCACACAACTATTTACTATACCACCATCAACCCTACCACTATCATCAATCACCACCACGGCGTTATCAACGAAACTACCATCACCACCACAACTACCATCAACATTAGCACCATAACATCACCGGTGTTTCATCGTCACCACACTGCCACCACCACCATCATCATCATAACTATACCACCATAAGCCCCTACCAATCACTACCATAAGCAACAACAACAACATCACCAACAACAACAACAACACCAACACCACCTCAACACCCAATACCAATCGTCAAACGCCGGGTCTGGTACCACTTAACCCGGCGGCGTTCATGTTAGACAAGACCGAGGCTTGGTATATTGTACTCGTTGCTGAGGCTATCATAATATAGAGAGATATATATATAGATATCGATATAAACAAACAGTAGGGACAGAGAAATAGAATGGCACACAGACGCATGGAAAGGGGAGACCGAGAAGAGGGGCCGGTGACACTGGGTGCCCCTCCCGGGGTGAGGTGCACCTTTCCCGGCAGCGCTTCTAGGCAAGACCGAGGCTCGGAATTCAACATATTATAGTTTATTCCTGCAGTCACAAAGCTTACATCAATATTATAGTTTGTAATCTTGTGGTTATTGTCGTAGGTTGCATACTGATGTGGTAGTTTCTCGTGATGTTGAAAGTGGCGGTGGCAGTAGTATGCGTTGGTTTCTTTGGTGCTCAAAGAGTTTGTGTGTGTCTGTAGTAGTGATGAAAGTGCTTATAGTGGTGTCTGTGTTGTGGTAGTGATAATATAACCAGTCGTGGTTAGTACTGTACATGTTTGTGTCTTCATAGTTTCCGTATCGTGGTTAGTTTGTGTGTCGTAGTAGCATCTGTGGTGGTGGTGGTAATCTGGGACTAGTATTGTAAATGTGTAGCGGTGATAATAATACTACGGTATATGTATAGTTGTATCTGTGTTGGTGGTGGTGGTAGTAATAGTATTTAGTGGTATTTGTGGAGTGGTGGTCACTATGTATATCAATATAGTACTGACAGTGTTGATATGATAATCATCATGGTAGCTGTCATGGTACGAGTACTGATGATGTTACTGATGGTAAAGGACGTAGTGGAAGTGTTTATGTATTTGCACCGGTGATGCACTGAAGATACACAGTTAGGGTTAGTGTTGACTAAGTCTGTGTACAGGCTTGGTCATTGCTGCTGCTGCCGATGTGAGAGAGAGACCGAGGGAGACCGGTTTACCCTGGGTGACTGCCCCTTGTCTGAGAGCCACTTACCCCGGTAGGGCATCTAGGAAATACCGCGGCTCCATTGGGCCTAGTCGGTCTTTTGCGTTAAGAATTTCCCCGTTTAATTTTCAAATATTATCAAGTTGCTTGTTAATCTGTGAGTTCTGACACGCGAGGCTTTGGTATGTTATGAGGCATGTTTGTTCTGCTTATTCTTATTGAATTTTTGAAAGTGATTGCTATGTGGGAGGTAAACGCACACTGTACTGTGCGTGGTGTTGTGATTAGCATGGTAACGATGTTGGGATGTATTATGCTGGCAGCTTTTAAGTTGCTTTTATTTGTGTTTACGTTGTTCATGCGAGTAATACGTCGTTTTGTGAATGTTACTTGAGCAGCGTTCGTCCAGCATTGTTAATGTTGCCGTACATTAGTTGTTGACTAATCTGGCGGCTTATTGCTTAACAGGGGGGCTCTATTTCCCTCGCTTAAATCCAGTGCATTGTATTAACCTACTTAACTAACAGTGTATATTGTCAAGGTTTGTGCATGTAAAAAAGCCACAACAATTATTAGCAACGCATGCGTGTGGTGTTCTTGTTGGTTGGCCTCAAAGAACCCCAACGTTGAACCAAACTCCTTTCAACTGAACTCAAAAGCACATTGACTGGGTTCCTTGTAAACATACATTTAATACAGTAATGCGATTTGATTTAACGATGTAAGAGTTTTGAATGTTGGAGATATTTGTTCAGAAATGTGATTTCATTTCCTATGTATTTCATGTAATGTTTGCAACCATTAACATCACGCGATTTGATGTTTTACAATTAATTATTTTGTCCTTGCTATTTTTATTTGTCGTTGCAGTGGCTGCTGTCCCAACAGGTATCCTTTGTTGATATTTTAATAAGTTGCGTTTCTGTCAAAACGGGTAAGCTTTCGCGCCGCGTTTAAATGTGTAGGCCGTATAGGCCAAGGCACCGGCCTAGCCTAGTTTCCTCTACCGGGAAGGCGTGGGGTCCCTTGAGGGATTTCACTGCGTGCGGGTCTCCTTTCTACGGTGTTTTTTTCAATATATATAAAGTTTGTAATGTTACTTCGGCACGGTAGAATTTTTGATTTGTATTACGACAAATCCGCATCTAGTTAAGACGCATGTGTTACTTGGAGTATTTGTTGCGAGTTGTATCGATATGTGAAACAAGCAATAAGCTTCCTTGTAGGGCACTGCATTGGAACACGGTGCCATGCACCGCCAGTTTATGAACGTACTGTATTACATAAGTATAGACCAGTTTAAAAGTTTTAATTTTAAGACGTCAAGACAGGGGGTACTTTTCGTGGTGGAAATTCCACTCGTGACGGGCAGTTTTATCTAAAGGAAACCATTGTTGAATTGGCATTGGAATGTGATGTATATGCTGCATTACACGGTGAGGTTGTGGGTGGTGTTCAGAGATACCGGTCAGAATAGCAAGTGACTTCTTTGCCAGTGTTTGTTTTCATTTGAAATAGTACGCATGCTAGTGTATTCCAAATGTGACGTGTGTGTACAGTGTTTTTTTTTACACGCATGTTATAAGGACTCATTCTTGTAACAAGGAAGTAACACGTTGAAGTTTTAGATAAAAAAAACTGTTTTAAAAGAGAACACGCAATTTGATTTACTTCCAGTTTTTAAATCGCAAACATTGCTCGGTGGAGTTAATATTTCGGTTCATGGCTTACAGATGAACACGGAGATACTTTTTAGTTTCGCCAGAGGCAGCTGAGCCTGTGTAATGGGAAATAAATACTACCTACTTTGCAAGGAGTCATTTTCTTGACTGTCCTTTAAAAAGACTGACCACGGTCACAGCGATGTGGAATTTCCAACACTGGGCAGCCATTTGAGGCGAGTGCCACTCGATACCTCTATGAGCAGGTAGAGTTAATTTATTTGAGATTGGTTGGGCATAAGACGTTGATGCTATTGCAAACAAATGTTTGTAAACAACGTAACTAGGCAGGTAAGCGGGCCTATTGAGTCCTCAAATTGCAAGCCATTTCCCCGTTTGTTCATTTAATCTTATCTTACGTAGGAGACTGTAACGTTTGTGTGTGTGCGTATCGCCGTAGATTCAGCATAAATGTGTGAAGAACATTTCACGATGTTGAACAAGCTTGAATTGATTACAGACCGTTGCACATAAAAATACTGCGTACTGTATATAAGGAAACAACTTGGCACATGACCTAACACGCACGGAAGTTGACCTCTGAAGCATGCAGGGACATTTACGTTAACCACAGCAATGTCATCGTCGTACGTGGGATTTTAAAGACCTCTTGTTCCCACAGAGACATTGATGAGATGGCTCTGAAGCCAGGCGGGTAGCTGTACCACACTGGGAAAGTTGTTGTAGTCGGATCCCGTCGCTTCTGCACAAACTAGATTTTGCGTGGCGACACGGGGCGTGTCCTGTTAAGTATTAAGCCAGTCAAGCATGCAGTTGGAAATAGTTTGTGCATTTTTTTGCAAAGCATGCTTGCCATCCACTGAGCCGCTTGCTTTTCCTTTACGCTAAATAAATGAATGCCACTCATTTATCAAGGAAAGCCTCATCGAGTCTCGGGGCCCTTTTTTAATGATGGTGCTGAATTAGGATGTTTGTCCCAGCTCCTTTTCAAAGTGGGAAACCGGACTACTCGAAGAACACATACACAGACCGGTTAATGGTCCCAGTTTATGTACTGCCATTTCCGAGCCACCTCGCAGCACAGACTTGCAGCATACAATGACCTCAATTTGACCCACCAGTGCGCTGTAGCACAGCTGTGTGCCTTCACACTACGTTCAACTATAAGCAAGTTGCATTCGGATTTATTGAATGTCTGAATTGTATAGAAATAGTCTTAAACTATTGGTCCCACCTGGTCGTTTCAATGTGTTATGAATTGCACGATACAATTTGGGATGTGATGTAGGGCATGGGTGAGGGAGGCATCTCAGCAGTAGCTGGGGTATGAAAATAATGGATTCGGGAGATTTTGCACTGATTGAGGTATGAGATGTACAGAGTTGAGATATTTGGGAAGACATCGAGAGCTTGATCAATGACAGCTCAAAGCATTCACATTCTCTTTGCCAGTGTGATGTCAGAGTTTAGGAGTGCTGTAAAACAGATTTTCCACATGACAGTTTCTGACTTTGGGTCAGATAACTTGGCAAGGGAAAATAAAGCACAAAGCTATGGATTATTAATGTGCAGCCTTTTTCAAGTATTGCTGTTTTGGCAAGATATGGCACGTACAGCAAGTGGGTTCATATCTGTCAGCCAATTTTTTGGGTGTTAACACCTCCAAACGCTTGACCTTTCTTCAGATTCTTTTTTTTACTCTTTAGGAAAAAGAGGAGACGATATTTACATCACGAGCACTGCCCATGCATTTGCTCGGGATCCACGCTCGTGGTGGTGGGTGGGATGGAGGTTGATGTTGCCACCGTGCCCCACTCCCGTACCTTGCGTAACTATTTGGCTGTAAGCGTGATGGCATCGTCAAGGAGTAGCTCAGCCTCGTAGGGTGACTTCATCATAGAAGCCATAGACATTGTTTCAGGTAACATAACGTAATGCGGAACCAAACTTCCAACAGTGCTTCCAATGAAATACGAGTCCTCTTCCGGAAGATTTTTGCTCCCATTGGCTTGAATTGGACGTTGTATTTAAACATTTTGGTAGCAGAACGTTAATTTGGAAAGGTGACAATTTTGTACGTATGTCCAAGTTAAACACATTTTAGTTTAATGTTTATTTTCGTACGGCCAACAGTGCGAGATACAGAGCGTAATGGACAGACACTTGCGCATTATATGTATTTAATTCAGAAAAGTTATTGGGTTTTGGCAGGACATGTTGCTACAATTGATGATGCCTTTCGGTCGAAACTAACAAGTGGCGTGGTAAAAGGGGCACCATGCCTAAACAAAATTCCACCATGGAGATTGAGCGATTAAATCAGCCAGGTGGATTAGTGAATTCCAGGACCATTAAGAGTTGGCCAGAGCTTGGTAGAGGCCTTCCTCCAGCAGTGGATATATCGTGGCTGATGGTGCCGGCTTGTTCTCTCCAATACTCCAAAATGCTCCTTCATAAAAAGAGCCAGGGCCTTCACACGCCAATGCAGAACCCTCCTGAAAACGAGTTTAGACTCGGTAAGGTTGGTGGTTTGGTTACGTGGTGGCAACTTCTGCCCAAAACAAACTCTCGCCCTGCGGTTGGGATTGTTGGACTGCGATAATTTTTTGTGCTGTTGTGTGAGACGAAAAAGTGAAGTGTTTAGTGGCCTTTACTCGAGCTGTCCCAGATCCCTTCATTTGAAGATGTCAAGTTCGAAGCGGCAAGTCTGCTGGCCGAGCTCTACTGTCAACAGGTAAGCGAGCATTTGATTAATTCTTCCCGGAGTGAGTGCGAACGAGTGGTATTGAAGTAAAAGTTCAGCATTTGGTTGGCAATGCGTGCGCTGTTGCATTACGCGTGTGCGTGTGCACACGTTTGGCCAATTCCACAATAATGAAATTTCAGCAGTTGTACGGCCAGTATATTTTCAGGTCTCTACGTTAAATTCCATACATGCCTACTTATCTGCCTGTATGTCTTAACTTCTCGCTCGCCTCTCTGCATAACTGTTTGTGTCTCTGTCCATGCTTGCATCGGAACATCAGAACCTTGTGGACTCTGCCAAGCCGCTCTTGAGGAAGGCCATCCAGATTTCACAACAGACGCCCTATTGGCACTGCAGGCTGCTGTTCCAGCTCGCCGTGAGTTCCCCATTCCACCGCACTGCCACCAGAGTCACATACACCACACACAGATATTTTAAGTCGTTTACAGATCGTGATAAAATTGTAGTCATTTACAACCGTTTATCAGTCCATTTCTGGATGAAGTGTTGTTCATGCCTTTCAGTCACGGTGGTTGTTTGACCTTGCCGCACTGGTCTGTGTAGTGATGAAGGGCAGATTTCGGTTTAGTTCATCTCACACTCACCAGCGATGTGAATAATGATCGAACTCTGGTCGCTGGGGTCATCGTGCAGGACACTAACCAACATGTCACCACTACACCCCATGTACGTACGAAATTTCTCTCCGTTGTACATCAATTGAGACGAGGTTTTATTTAAGAACTCAGCTTACAGTGTATCACCATGTTTCGGAGAACAACTCCAGGAGATGACGTCAGAACTACTTCTGAGGTCACTTGGGTTACGCTTCTATCCACGCCAGGGTCACACCTCTGTAAAGGGTGTTTGCTTGCATATCAATCAAACTGAAATATTGAACATAATACAGTTTTTTTGGGTTAGATCGCGTAGAGAGAAAAATGTGTCGTTAAACCCGCCTGATGAAGCTGGTTGTAATTACTTGTGGAACGTCTTACTCGGATTGTAAATGTTGTGGCTTGGCTCTCAACACACCGGTGGTGCTCTCTAGTGACAAATTGCATGTTCTGTTACGTGACAAACCTTACTAATTGGGTGTGTCGGGTGGTGGCGGGTTTAACGACACATTAATATAATTTGCGCGATCTTACCCAAAAAACCTGTATTGTGGATGATATTGGTCGCGAAAGCCGACGTGTTGAACTGAAATATTGAAGTCTTAGAGCTGCAAGTCAACCAAATTAAGTGAAAAACCACATGTAGTTTTGTGACTTTTTGTGCAGTCATTGGTGACCGGGCTGAGACCATCTTTGTGCTTGAGAACCGGTTTAATCACAGGAGTTATTCATCTAAACCCACGATCTCAGTGGTGACAGCTTGTGCTTTTACCCTGGAGCGACCTGTCCACGTCTCGCCTCGTTAATTCGTGTTGTTTGTGAGGAGGAGGAGGAACGAACTAACTATTTTTATTTTACCAGGTAATGCCCACTGAGCATTAGTTTCAGAAGCGACTGGCCACAAATGATAGCTCAACGAAGTGGCTTATCAATGTGGAAATTTGGAGCAGCCATACAATCGAATAGTGTGATGCTGATTCTAAATGTGGAGGGAAAAACCGGAGGACCCGGAGAAGAATCCACATCACCACGGAGAGAGACAAATGCAAACTCCAAATATACAGGCATCGTCAGGGTTGGGATCGAACCCACGGCCTCCTATATACCATTTTTCGATTTAAAGCTTTCGTGACTGCAGGGATTCATTTTCTTGGTTTTTCGGTAAAGTCACGTAGAATGGAAATAATAAAATAATACAAATTAAACATAATAAAATAATTCTCACGACGTTTCGGCCACAACGCAAGCAGCCGCCTCAGGTGGAGAACAGGTCTGTCGAGAAGACAGACTCTGTCTTCTGACAGTCCTATATACCAGGCGAGGTAGTTGACATCTCGCCACTGTGGCAGGAGGAGCTGTCTTCAAGCTGAGAGCCCTGGTGAACTCGCTTTCTTGTCTCTTCCCGCCCTCGCAACAGCAACTCCACACGCTGGAGAAGGACCTCATCTCGGCCAGCGACCTCCTGGGCGTAGGGGCGGAGTACGCACGGGTGGTTGGCTCGAGTACACGCGGTACGTTGTGCGTGACAGCCGGCTCGTTTGTGTGCAGCTATCTGTGTGTGTGTGTGCCTGGTGTGCGTGTGAGTGGGGAGCGATAGTGTCGCGGTCAGTGCGCTGCGCTATGAACCCGGTGACCCGAGTTCGATTCCCGCTCATTGAACCGGTCCTGGCCCCTAGGTCGACTCGGCCTCAAATGAGTACCTGGTGCGGTGTGTAAACATCACCGCTAGGGAGACAAAGGCGGTGGGGCGTGGTGCTGGCCACCCACTCGCTAACAGCACTTGCCCCTACAGTCTGTTAAGGCTATATGGGGATCTTTGTATTGGCACAGTTGGTGCATCTGTCAGTTATCTCGGTCAACCCATGGCACCTGGGTGTGTCCGTGACCTGCCAGCAAACCTTTGAAACTTCACGTAGCCTCTTGAGTGCACATAGCCTGGCACAAGCGCCTTGATGACTTCACCGCCACTTAGTGGTGAATGGCGGCTGTCATTGTCGTGTGTGTATTTGTGTGTGCTTACAGTTGTGCATTGTGGTGTGTACGTCTGAGTTTGTGTCTTTGTGTGGGGAGCGGTAGTGCGTTGGTTTGCATGCAACGCTACAAACCTGGGGTGACCCAAATTCCATGCCTGCTCACGCCTAACCTTTGTGGCATAAGGAGGCCCTCGTCCGGAAGTAGTTTGGCAATTGGCTGTACATGTATAGTTTGCAGAATTATAAAAATCCTCATTTCCTGACAAGTGCAGTCTGGTGGCTATGCTTGCCTCTTAATCTAGCGCTTTGGAGACAAGTGTTGCTGGATCACACTGCGAAACTTCCTACCAAAGGAAACTGGTTGCAAAGGTTTGGCAGGGGAGTGCATTAGTTTCCATCCGTATGGAAGTTGAGTATTACCTGCATCACACGCGTGGGCTTTCTCCAGGTATTACAATTTCCCCTCGCGTGTATAAACACTCGCAAAATAAGTTGGTCAAACATTGTGATGTAGGACCACAGGGCTTGGGCAACTGTTGCCACTGATTGTGCCTGTCTTGCCACTCGCCTGTGCTTTCCCGCAAAGCCATCCTTGCGAAAACTGTTCCCATAACATATTCCATGGCGATTGAGATGCGATTTGCATGAGTGACGAAGCAAATAGAAACTAAACATTGTTATGGAGCGTTGTCTTGTGCTGCTGCCGACGCGGCTGCTGCTGCTGCTGACTGTCGCTGTGGTTCATTTCTCACGCAGAGTACTGTTCCTGCTCAGTAAAGGTCTCCTGCTGCTCATGGAGAGGAAGTTACAGGAGGTGCACCCCATCCTGTCGCTGTGCGGCACGCTCGTGGAGGGCTGGCAAGGCAACCCCATACAGAAGGAGTCGCTACGGATCTTCTTCCTCGTTCTGCAGGTCACCCACTACCTGGACGCTGGCCAGGTGAGGCTGACAGCCGCCGCCGTCATGGCCTTCCTCGCCTCATCGACGTTGTTAACGCGCCAGTTATTATTGTGTAATAATATTCTTGGAGACGGCTTGTGGAATCGGGCCTTTTATTTACTTATTTCAGTTCACAAGCACTCCCCGTTGCTGGCAGGCAACGGGAGTGGGCAGACAGATCGCAAGAGACGCGCCGCACGTGGCACTCGGAGCCCCGCTAGCGCGTGGCCCCTCTCTCTCTCTTCGTTCCTCGTCTGACCACGTGTCCCTCGGCTCTTCCCTTATTTAACGCCTGGGTCACGTGGTACGCTCCAGCCAATCCTTAATAGCCTGCGCTGAATGTTCCAGATTCCCCATCAACTCCCGGGACCACGCCCCTTACTTGTCTTCCCATTGGCTGAGGCCAAGACCAGCAGAACCAATCACCCGAGCTGCACCCTCGATCAGCAGGGCCATGCTCCCAGGCTCTCCCCCATTGGCTGAGAGCAGGACCGGCAGAGCCGATCACCACGTGGCCGGACATAGGCTCTCATTACAATTGTATCAGTTCGCTGGTTATGGTGAAGAACACTTTTTCACAAGCAAATGTTAGCGATGAGATACGACGATTCGCTTGAAACTGCATCAGTCATCTTTCGGTCAGAAATCAGGAAGTCGGAATGGCACGTTAAAACGATTGTACGCGTGACAAATTTAATTTGTTTCGCTGTGGTGGGTGGTGGAGGGTTTCATGACAATAATTTTGACCAGATCATTGCGTGGCCTAACCCCCTGAAAACATTTATGTGCCAAACTACTCTTTTTGCCGACTGGAGCAGACGAACCATTTTTTTGCGTCCACTCCTTTGCAACGCTGTGCCTTTTTAAAATCCTTTATATTAAGTTCACGTGCTTGCTTGCGCGCTTACGACCGTGCAAATCTTTCGGTCGTTTTTTAACCCACTTCCGTGATCCAATCGAGCTGACATTTTGCACACAGACTCGTTGTGCGTGACAATTTATTTTCGTGAAATTTTTTTTCCATAACTTTACACTTTTTAGGAAAAAAATTATATTTAATTACGAATTGCTTAATGGTGGCAGGCAATCATCTGACCCATAGGTGGCAGCCATCTCAAGCCAGAGGACGAGAGGACTCTAGCCGCCACGCATATAAAGGATTTATAGTGAAAAACTTTGTTTTTACGGGTTGATTTTTTCCCCGTGCCCTCCGCAGATGAAGAGTGTGAAGCCGTGTCTCAAGCAGCTGCAGCAGGGCATCCAGACGATATCCACGCTGCACGACGACGAGATCCTGCCCACGAACCCAGCCGACCTCTTCCACTGGCTCCCCAAGGAGCACATGTGTGTCCTTGTCTACCTGGTTAGTCGCCTCCGCCAACCCATGTCATTGTCGCCGATTTACTGCGCTCGCGCACGAGCGGACTTTTTTTACACGCACGCCGTGTACAATTTTAGTAGCCCGCCGGCTTCATCCAGAGTCAGCGAATCGGTGCACACGTGACCGCAAACGCGTCGGCAAGGAAACGGTTCCTTTAAGAAGCAATTCGCATTCCGTGCAGTAGGCTTTTATCTCTGTTTCTGGTTTATCTGGGCCATCCATCCCTCTCTCCACCATTACCCAGATAATGTCAATTGTATTCCTCTCTCGCATATAGCCGAATGAGCAATCTTCGGTGAGTCGGGCCCAGCGGTAGCGCATTCACCGCTTTTGCAGAGGTTCACGGTTCGAATCCATTGGCCACCCTGGTCAATACTGCGGCGTGTGATACTGTCGACTGCGTAGTGGACGTTAAAGGTCCTCCAATGTCATGCGCAAGAGTAGGCCATTGTGTGCCATCATCAGGGTCCACACTCTCCCCTGTTCTGATATGATATGCAAATTTCCTCATCGGGATTACACAGCGAGCGATCCTCACCCCCTCCTGGCAGACTCGTGCCCAAGGTCACCCTTGCAAATGGTACTCTCCTTGTCTCTTGAGTTCTAACCTAGTTATACAAAATTAACTATCCTGTATGCTGCCCAATGGCAGATTTTTGGCTTAAACTCTCGCCCATCCTGTCCTGTCTTGAGCTTTTGGCTTCAGTTCACCGTACCGCCCTCGTAAACGTCCAGCATCTCCTCAGTCTTATGTCTAATTTAGTTAGATATGAAATGGCATTATGGTCTGGTCATTGATTCCACAGGGGCACATCAGGATTTTTTAGATTTTCCACTTGTGATGACAATGGGCAGATCTGCCTTGAAACATGCGAACTTGAATTAAAGTGGACATCGTTATCACGACCACCACCACCATCATCATTTTCAGCAGCAGCGGCATCGTCTTCATCATCAACATCATGTTTGTCATCATCTTCATCATTGTCAACAATGTCACGATGAATATAATTTGTATCATCGTAGTTTTCACTTCGAATCGCCTAAGCACAAGCAAGAATGTATAAAAGTATTAATGTGATTGAACCTCTAGAACTTGGGTTGATGATGTTGATTGTAGGACAGAGCTCTTCGTAGGACACATTGCAAGAACTGGCGAAGACGGAGCCCCATGGCGCATGATAGCCCATCTGGTGGTCAACCCTCGGTCCGAGGAAGGCTAGAAAATGTTCACTTTGAGATGCGTTTATGTTTGTGAACGTGGAGGCATTTTTAGGTTTTTTATTTACGAATCGCAACGAGTTTTTTTTTTTTATTAGGTCACGAAGGTGAGACGTACATTACGGTCTTCGTGGTAATGCAACGTGCGCTCTGGTCTTAAATTTTACGGTGCGTTAAGAACGGATATTTCAATGTTTAAGTGTAAGTGGCCTCGGAGCTGTTTCATGAGTGTCCCACTCACTCACCCGTTTTTGTCTCTCCTCTACTGCAGGTGACGGTCATGCACTCGATGCAGGCGGGTTACCTGGAGAAAGCACAGAAGTACACGGACAAAGCGCTCATGCAGATAGAAAAGCTCAAAAGTGAGCACCCGCCTGTTTATATATGTGTGTGTGGGTACGTGGTAGTGTAGCGATCAGCGCGGTGTGCTACAAACCCAGCCACCCAAGTTCGATTCCCGCTCACGGCCAACACCATGATGATTATCTGAACCGGTCCCGGGCCTTCCCTATGTCGACTCAGCATAAATTAGAACCTGATGCCGTTTGTAAATGTTGCTACTGGGAAACGAAGGCGTCGAGGCATGGTGCTGGCAACCCCCACCCCTCGTGTGCTGTGCCAACCTTCATAGGTGCTATTCTTTGGTTCTTTCGGTTAAGTCACGTCTAAAAATAAAATAATAAATTAAAATAATAGCGACGTTTCGATTGCAACACAAGCAATCATCATCAGGCATAAAAGAAATAGCAATAAAAATCGAAATAGAAAACTATAGACAGACATATTTAAGGGACCTCACAGAAACGACCCCTCTCTCTGTGCCGATATTTCTGTCCCTCTCTGTGTGTCCTTGTGATGTCTGTCTGCTTATGTCTGTCTATACTTTTCTATTTCGATTTTTATTGCTATTTCTTTTATGCCTGATGATGATTGCTTGTGTTGCAATCGAAACGTCGCTATTATTTTAATTTATTATTTTATTTTTAGACGTGACTTAACCGAAAGAACCAAAGAATAATTCCTGCAGTCACGAAAGCTCCAAATTAAGATTCATAAGTGCTGCTCGCTAACAGCTCTTGCCCCCAACAGTCTGTTAAGGCTATACGGGGGTCTTTGTCTTTGTTGCGGAGCGGTGGCGCAGTGGTTAACGCACTGCGCTACAAAGTTGACAATCGGAAGTTTGAATACTGGCCACGAGTGATACCTGAACCAATCCTACCAATGCACGCTGACCAGCATAGTGAAGTTTGATCAAATAACTCACGACCGCCACGCCGTGATAAGGTCTTCATGCAGCAATGAATTGACAATGGACTGGAAATTAATGATACGTACTTACCCCATGGCACAATAATTACTGTGCTGTCACTGTTACAGTTAAACACAGTCATCAGTAAATCATTCAATAAACATTTGTTTGATTTGCATAATGCCGGATGTTCCTTTTCATCAGAACTATCAGGCTTTTGGTGAAAATGAGCCGTTCTCTACATTGTTATTATGTAAATCATAGCAATAATTTTTATTTGTAATGCACAGTTTTCATTCACTCTCAGAAAAGAGAGAGAGTGGGAGTGTTTCAGAGGCGCAGGAAACCACATACAAGCAAGAAGAAAGCCAGAACCAGCACCAACAATTTCCCAGCTTTTCTGGTCCTACATCAGGATGTCCGACCAACTCCAAATCTGACCCCGCGTTCATTAAAAGCCACGCAGTGAGACATCGTCTCGGGAAACGCGATTCTTAATTTAGTTGTTTGCTTCATTTATTAATTTGTGACATTAATTGAAATGTCCTGTGATTCCGTAGTCCTGGACACGAGTCCCATCCTCTCCTCCTTCCAAGTGATGCTGCTGGAACACATCATCATGTGCCGTCTCGTCACGGGGCACAAGGCCTTGGCATTGCAAGAGGTATGGCCGTACGTGAGTGTTGTCGTCGCTCGCTACGAACCCGGCGACCCCCAGTTCAGTTCCTGCTCACGTATGGATGTATGTTGAACTTCTTTCGCACCGTATGTAGCCAATGGTGCTCATTGAGGTGTGAAACTAATAAGTGCTCAATATATGCACCGTTCTCGGGCTTACCCTAGGTTGACTCGGCCTTAAAATGAGCACCTGTGTGTAAGGATCTGAACTGGGGAGACAAAGGCGTATGGACATGGTGTTGGTCAACCACCCCTTTGTGTGCCGTGCCTGTCTTCATTGGTGCTCATTGACAGCACTTGCCCTAACGGCCTGTCAGACTGTACAGGGGGATCTTTGTCTTTGTTTCGTGTGTGAATGTGCGGAGAGCGGTGGCCATGGTGGTCCACACTTTGCGCTGCAAACCCCGGGGACTTGAATGAGTCCCCAGTGTCGTGGGTAAGCCTCAGCACTGGGAATACAAAGTTGGCTCGTGTGGTTCTAGCCACACCACCCCTCATGGGCTATATTATTGGTGCTCGCTAACAGCACTACGGACCCTGGACCGAGTTTGGTTCCTGCACCCCCCACCTGACTTCACCAACCGGCACTGACGCGCGTGGTGAAGTATGGCCAAACAAACGGCATGGGGAGATCTTCGGCCACCAGTTCATTGACAGAGAACTCTAAATCATTAGTTTAGGAGTAGTATAACTGTAAACAATGTGTTTACGCTTGTAAGTAAAACCATAATAAAGAGACTCGTAAGCTGGTATTGACCTAAGGGTGGGGGGCTGTGGGCTGGGACAGCTGTGCACCGTTCATTGAGACGGCGTGGCGTTATGATTTTTTTTACGTTTCCGCTGGACTACAACAAACGTAACCTTGTGGCGGCCCCGTGGTGTTCCTGGATGGTTCCTGCTTGTGTTGGCAATGTGCCCCTGCGTTCCAGTGGTTTTGGAGACTCGCCAGGATGTTGGTAGCACAGCTAGTGTGGACTTATCTGTCTGTCTTCCATTTTTATGGCATGAGTGTTGCCCCATCGCACGCGTGGATTTTTTTGTGGGATTCTGCGTTTTCCACCGACACGTATAATAACGATATCAATTGGCCGATAACACCTTAATATATAGAGGACCGCAGAGTTTGGGCATTTGTTGGTACCACCTGCTTACTGCCACCTGAGTCATTCTTGCTCTTCGAGAGCAGCAAAAACCATTATTCTGTACGTCTATGCTTTCGGTTTAACACGTAGGCTTTCGCGACCAATATCATCCATAATACCCCAAAACAAAACACCTGTTATGGATCTCTGCTCCCGCTGTCTTTTACCACTTGCACTGACCAGCGTGGTGAAGTCAAACAATCCCCACGCCCTGTGCAGTTGTGGGAGTCCATCACCCAGCATTGCATTGACGAAAGGGCTCTACATGTACAATTAGTCATTACTGTCACCCAGGCAGGATGGAACAGCCATGTATTCCTGGTGTGCGAGTCATTAAAGTCAAAGCTGATCGAAAGAAACTCCGTTGTAAAACTGTGGCTCGGCAAAGAAAACGCATTGGCCGGGCGGACGTGAAAATGTTATTTTATTGCTCTGGTGGAACGGATGGAATTGACGCCTTCTCGTGCTGTGTTTGTGTGTCTGCAGATCTCGCAGGCATGCCAGCTGTGTCAGCAGTCTCCCCGGCTCTTCTCGAACCACGCTGCACAGCTGCACACGTTGCTGGTAAAAACCTCAGCCTCCCCGTTGCCACGGTCGTTGTAACGTGGGAGAGATGTTAATTCCCTCGCCTGGTATGCAGGAGGTCATGGGTTCGATCCCGACCCTGACGCCTGCTGTATATTTGGAGTTTGCGTGTCTCTCTCTTTCTCTCATGTCATCACGGTGGCTAGGAGATGTTAATTACCTCGCCTGGTATGCAGGAGGTCATGGGTTCGATCCGACCCTGACGCCTGCTGTTTATTTGGAGTTTGCATGTCTCTCTGTCCCCGTGGTCGCTTGGATTCTTTCTCCGGGTCCTCTGGTTTTTCCCTCCACATTTAGAATCAACATGCATTTAGAATATTTGACTGCTATAAATTTCCACATGAAAAGGCCAATTTGTTGAGCTATCATTTGTGGCCAAGTTGCTTCTGAAAAAGAGCTTTATTGCTAAGTGGTCCTTACCGCTAAATAAAAAAAATAGTTTTGGTTTAACACATCCAACCAGTAGCTTATGACATCCACGTGTGTCGTCTAGAAAATTCCGTGGCTGGCATTGATGGCTTTTGCCAAGTTGGGCGTTCAATATTTAAGCGCATGACGCGCTTTGCCAAAAAAGGGAAGGAACAAGCTGGTGAGGGTTTACGGGGAAGTTGCACAAGTGAGGCAACTCTTGCCCTCGGTGTCTCACAGACATCCCAATAACGTGGAGGGGGGAGGGGTGTCGTTTTGAAGGTGGCTCACTATCGCTTTGACAGGCATGGATTTTTTTAATGGAATAAGGCTGGTTTGACACATACACAAAACGGAGTGCATCATCACCATCCCAGCGTGTATTTCTCCCTTAATGGGTTAGGTGGACAAATTAATGTAATCTGAATTACAGGCCCAATTGGTTGTATATGTAGAACTTCTTTCGCACCGTGCATAGCCAACCGTGCTAATCGGAGGCACGATACGTGTTACTTGAATGGCTGACGTAATATGCGCGAGTACACAGCCACTGCAGTCAATTATCCATCAGTTGTTCAACGCCTACAAACCAAGGCACAGCTGTTAATGATTACAACTGCAGAGGCCTAACGACGGTAACGGTTGAAATCGAGAGGTCATCAAGGATAATGCCGTTCGTCCCACCACACTTCATCGCTTGCCGCCTGCTGACAGATCCGCAAGTTGGAGTGCATCCATGAATGAACCGATTACAGTTCCACCAAAGACAAATATCCCCTGTAGCCTCGACAGACTGTTGGGGCAAGTGCTGTTAGTGAGCACCTATGAAGGCCACCACGGCAACGAGGGGGTGGGTGGCAAGCACCACGCCCGGCCGCCTTTGTCTCCCCAATGGCGATGCTTACACACCGCACAGGTACTGATTTAAGGCTGAGTCGACCTAGGGAGGCCCAAGACCGGTTCAGATAATCGCCACTGGTGTTGGCCGTGAGCGGGATTCGAACTCGGGTCGCAGGTTCGGCGCACCCAGCACGCTCCACTACGTTCCCATTCCACCACCTCACACCACCGCCCACTGCCACTCTCTGGTTTTAGGCCTTACTCTCCGGCACTGTAAACATTCTCAAACCCGCAAAGTGTTTGGCCGCTTTGTGTGTGTGTTTTTTCTGCTTTGTCTGCGTGAACGTTTCGTATTGCTGCTGATGTAGTGACACCTGCATGATAGATTTGAAGTTTTGTGACTGCAAGAATCCATACTCTTTGATTCTTTCGGTAAAGTCAGTAGGTGAAAAATAAATTGATCGACTCTCAACGGTGAACTCACAACGAGTTGCGAGTCGATCAATTTATTTTTCACCTACGTGCTTTACCGAAAGAACCAACAAGTACCTGCATGATACCGACCCACCTACATCGTCGTGTCGCTGATGATCGGGCGACAGGATGGTGCAGTGTTAACAGCTAGTGCCTCGACTCCGACATCTCTATGTGCATTTGTATGTTCTCATGTTCGGCATGGTTTTCTCGGGTTTCCAGTTTCCTCCCATAGCTAATAAACATACAGTCTAGCTTTCATTGGCCAAAATCCACGTGCTGAAAAATTATACCACAGCTAATCGATTGGGATCATGCACAGCAACAGCAGCGAAGTCGCTCCCTACTGCGAGAAACTTGGCAGAACCCTCCTGAAAAAAANGAGTTGAGCTCGGTGAGCCTTTACTCGGCAGACGAGCAGAATAATAATGATGATGATGGTAATAAAGAAATTGACGCCTACACGTTGGTATTGTCGTCTCTGCTGCAGGGTCTCTACAGCGTCTCCGTAAACTGCATGGAAAGCGCAGAAGCCCAGTTCACGACGGCACTCAGGGTAAGAGCTGCCACCACGCGCGCAATGCTTTGATCTGTCAAAGGGTCCCCGGATCTGTGCCGCTTTGAGAAGGGAGGCTCTTTGAAATTGTCTTTCCGCATTAAATCAACCCAAGCGATCAGCCCAAGTCGTCTTCTTTTTCTTCTTTCGTATATGGCCGCAGGGAAAAACACAGTTTTGAAACATGTTGGACTTAAATGCTTCCACTTTTTTCAACCAATACAATGAGGCAGCAGTAGATGCTACGGGTAGCAGCGACACCACCACGGTGGCGAGATGTGAACTACCTGTCTGGTATACAAGAGGCTGCGGGGTTCGATCCTGACCCTGACGCATGTACGTCTGGAGTTTGCATGTTCTGTCTGTGGTCGTGTAGATTTTTCTGCCGGTCCTCCGGCTTTTCCCTCCACATTTAGAAACGTGCATTTATAAATGTGGATGCTGTCCATTTCCACATGATGATAAGCCGCTTCGTTGACCTATCATTATGGCCAGGTCTTCTGAAAAATCTATATAGCTCGTGGCCTTAGCTGTAAAATAAAAAAAGTTGAATCTGTTGAAAATGTTGCATGGATGGTGCATTGCGTTTGATGGTTTGGACTTCACTGTGCGGTTCGGCGATTCTCGACGTTCCATTTGCGGAATGTGTGCGCGCATCTCCCACGTTGCGTTCGAGCGTGCGGTTTAGCGAGGGGGATAGAGAAACCCGGTAGTTGGACTCTGATCGGATGCAAAGTAAGCGGGCTTGGGCAGAACACGACGACACTACGAGGGACGATGGGTTGGTGATGGAGGCTAATAACGAAGTGACAGCCGAAGGAAGTGAATTCGCCCCGCGAGGACATCCACAACGAGGAGAGATGGAGCGATGAGACCGGCTGGTGTGCCGCAGCGAGATGGATTGCCACGTCGTGTGTCTGTGTGGTGTTAGCTTGGAGAGCCCTTCATCCAGCAGTAGATGAGTTACGGCTCGTGATGATATGACATCACTGTGTACACTACTTTCTATTGTGCCGCAATGCATATCTACGAGCATTTGTTTGAGGAGCGATGGCAAAGTTGTCGGCACACTGTGCTACGAGCCAGGCAACCTCTTACATTCTCGGCCAGGCGAGCATATCAGAACCGGTCCTGGGCCTCGCCACGGTCGATGCAGCCTTCAACGAGTACCTGGTGCAGTGTGTAAACATCAGAACAGGGGAGACAAAGGCGACCGGCATGTTTATGGCACATCCATCCCGTTATGCACCTTGACGGTGTTAATAAGTGCTCGCTTAATAGCGCACGCCCCAACAGTGCGTGTGACTAAATTGGTCTTTTCTGTAAAAGTCACGTAGGTAAAAAATTTAAATAAATAAAATCACGACGTTTCGAGGCAACACAAGCTTCCATCTTCAGGTGGAACCGTCACAGCAAAATTACTTGATACAGTAATTTTGCTGTGACGGAAAGCTTGTGTTGCCTCGAAACGTCGTGATTAATTTCTTTAAATTTTTTACCTACGTGACTTTTACCGAAAAAACCAAAGAGTATGAATCCTTGCAGTCACGAAACTTCAATTAGAATGTCTTTGCATACGTTCGTCTTTGCAGTTGACGTCGCACCAGGAGCTGTGGACGTACATCGTAACGAACCTCGCGAGCGTCTACATCCGGGAGGGCAACCGGCACCAGGACGTGAGTGGCTCCCGTAAAATATCACCGCCTCCTTCGTTACCCAAGATGCCGTGCGTGCGTTCGCCTCCGCCGTTGGTGCTGATGACATTCATTTGCAAGTTTCCAATCGATAAGGAATGTCTTTTATTTTGTTGTTGCAGCTGTACACGTTATTGGAAAGGATAAACCCGGACCACAACTTCCCAGTAAGGTGAGTCGATGGTTACGAATTCAAGAAGCGCAAGTGGCTGTAACACGTGTACGTTTTTGCGGTCGCTTGTCATCCGAAACGCGTTTCTCTGGCATGAGCAGCAGCTTGTTGGGCATTGTTTCTTTCTCGAGCTTTCGGCAGCAGTTGAATTGACAACTGTAGTTGGCTACCGGGGTGTGTGAAAAAAGCTTGAAAGATGAAATACTTATTTCCATTTATGAACGTATGTACGTAGCCAACCGTGATAATCGGTGGCATGGGGGAAGGACAACAAACTAAACACAAAAAGCAAACCATCATTGTCGGCACCCTCGCTAACATCACGACCCATCGTCACCACCCATCATTACCACAACGCGGTAATAGTCGATGCGTTCCAACAAAAAGCGAAACCGCACGAGGAGACGGCTGTCTGCCGAGTAGCGTGTACAGTATACACACAGTACACACAATACAAACACAGTACGCACACAACCCTGTCCCACGTCTTGCCGCATGTAGAGTGAATTCAAACCGCAGAGTATCGCGAATTTTGGTAAAAATAGGGTTGGATATATATACAGCGCGAAATATCACAAGCCAAACCGGCGTAGAGGGAGGGCAGAGGTCGCAACCGGATACCTCTACCCTACCCGATACCCAGCTACCCGTACTCGACCGGGTACGGGTACCCGTTTGCGACCCTGGTGCGGCCGGGTACGGGTAGGCCGTGAGTCACTGGTGAGTAACCGTTTGTCACTCATTTCGGGTAGGGTACGGGTAGGGAACGGGAACCCATTTGCGACTCTGGTGCGGCCGGGTACGGGTAAGGAATCAAAACCCGTTTGCGACCTCTGAGCGAGGGTAAGCTGTATTGCTAAAGGCGCAATGCAGCCCCGAATAACTTGGGTTTTTTGACAGCAAGTGCACAGCGATTTTCCATCTTTGGAATTTTGGCTCAATTTTATCCAGGCTATCGGTGTCGCGTCTTGAGAGGAAGAATCCATTTGGAACTCTCAGCGGTGCAACCACTCGCAACTGGAGAATGGGCCGCTGAAATAGATATCTTAGAGCTTCCGAATCCCTTCGAATTGAACCCCTGGTCCACTTTCTAGAGGTGATGGATCGCAACACCTGGAGGAGAATTCGAAACGACCCATTGATGGCTTAGCAACTACTGAGAGTAATGATCATCGCATGAGAGTCAAACCAATGTTTTACATTGTCGGAGCTAAAATGCAGCCACATTATTTGCATAACCAAGTGGGATGTGACAGATTTTTTGCTCAGCCATTGTTTTTTTCCCAGCTGCGACCACAATCACAGTCAGCCGGTTTAAAATTCAGCATCTCAGTGGTGGGAGCTTAGTGCTGGGACCTATCAGCTACCCAGCTATATTATTCGCAATGATTGTTTTCGTTGAAGATGGTTGTCATACTCAGAGATTAAGCGGTTGCGCTTTCGCTGCGTTGTCCCCCACCTGAAGAAGGACGCTTGTGTTGCGAACGAAACGTCGTGATTTAATTTAGTTGTTTTTTCATTTATTTTATTTTATTTTTTACCTACGTGACTTTACCGAAAAAACCAAAGAGTATTTGTACTATGAACAAAAAATTATCGAAGCCACCAAAAAAAAAAACCACAATCAACCTTTCGCATATGAAAGTTTATAATTTTCACCATTAGTTTCTTCAGCAAACCATAGCCACTCGTACAATCTCCAAGTTACGATGATGAAGTTAGGTTATTTTGCTTAACCAGATGAGAAGCGACCCAGGGTGGTTTCAAGAGTGACCTGGATGTAACTGACATAGTTGTAGGAAACAACAGTCGTTAAAACATTGCGGCTTAGCCGCTTTCGAAAGTTTAAAAAATTAATGATTTCTTGCCACGCACTATATAGAGATTGTACAAGCAAGCATGCTCTTACAGACGAGCTCATTACAGCATTCAAGTGTACCTATGTCATCGTTGTGAGTCATTGTCTCTCCACTGCTGGATGATGGTCTCTCCCCATGCTATCATAATCTGTTATCTCTTGCGATGCCATTTTTCTCTTACACGTGAGCTGGTCTCATCGCTCGATACTCTGCGCTGTTCATCCTCTTGTGGCGCGTTATCTCTTTAGTCTGCCATTCTCTCACCACTCTTATCCATCGGCCATCATCATCCCGTCTAGCGATGGTGTCCTGCCCAAGCATACTTCAGTATTTTAACAGTTCTATGATATTCTTGGTTCTTTCCGCTTGTGTTGTGATGGAAACGTCGTGATTTTTTTATTTTATTTCAAACTACATGACTTTACCGAAAGAACCAAAGATTATGGATTCCTGCAGTCACGAAAGCTTCAAATCCAGATTCGTGAAGTTGTTTGAGTACGTCCAACTCCACGATACTTTTAAGGGCATTTTTCCATGTCAAGAATGGTATTTCAATCTGAATCGCAGAACTAAGTGGTTGACATACTACGTCCAAGTATAAAGCCACTTCAAGGTATACTAATGATTACCCAGGTCTTTTAGAGTTTGAAATGTGTGAAGGTAGTACTCATTTCCCTTCTACGTGTCTTTACCGAAAGAACCAAGCATATGAATCCCTGCAGTCACGAAAGCTTTAAATCAAAATTTAGTCTCTATGATGTCAATTATTTGTGTGTTCTGTGGTCCACGTGCTCCTCTGTCTCGGTGAAGTCCCCAATGGCGAAGCTCTCCGTGCTTCTCTGTGCCTTTTTCAGCTTTAGTTGAACTTTCTTTGTCAGTGATAACGATTTCCATCCGCACGACATAGCAGGCCGATACACACACGTCGATAGGTGCCCTTCACAGCCTGGGCCCATCTTCGCCGATAATCACTGTGATTTCCGCACGCTCACAAAGGGGGCCGCTAATTGCATGCTTGTGGGTAAAGGAGGGTGGCAATTCCCATTGCACGGATTTGCACCACCGTGTAATTAATTTTCGCAGGCGGTTGTGACGGCACGCTGACATTGATTGGAGCAGTGTAGTTCACTTTTTATAGATTTTTTAAAAGATATAATTCCATCAATTTGCAGAACACCAGCATGCATTTGTTTCGCTGTTTTGCATTTTTTTCTTCTACTTCTGTGTGCGCCATCTGCGCTTCAGGGGGGCTCATGGCAATGAGACTCCAGCTGATTCTGACCCTGCATTGCTGAGAAACTCCTGGTCGCTGCCCGCATGCGACCAATTAAACTACGGCTACTATTTTTATTTTATTTTACGAGCAATGTAGTTATTTTTCAGAAGCGACCTGGCCACAAATGATTCCTCAACGAAGTGGCTTATCACGTGGAAATTTGGAGCTGCAGACAAATACTCCAAACACACGTTTCTTAATGTGGAGGGTAAAACCGGAGGACCCGGAAAAATTCCACGCGACCACGGGGAGAGAGACACGCAAACTCCAAATATACAGGCGTCGGATCGAATTAACGACCTGTGTACCAGGCCAGGTAGTTGACATCTCGCCACTGTGGCGTCCCCAAATTACTTGACGTCATCCAAACAAACTGACGCTGCCATCTCTCTCCATCGTTTCCTCGTTCTTTCTCGCGTGGAGTTGTCCAAGAAAGGTGACCGTGCCGACATGGTCTCCTGAGTAAACAAAGGGAATTGAATATTGTTAAATGAAGACGTGGCCCAATAAAACGCACTGCCCTTGTAGCATTTTCGTTCAAGTCACAAACTCTTGTCTTCCAAAATATATTGATATATCATACTACGAGCAGCCCTGATAGCCCTAAAAAGTTGGGCATTTATATTTTTCAAGTATACTTTTAGATAAAAAATGGGGAAAAAAGCCGCAGTTAAGAACGCATGAGTTTCCGTCACGCTAACGAGCAGTTTCGCAAACTAGGCAGCCCTCACAGTGAACAATACACAGTGGGTGTCATTTTGAATGTAAGTTTATATCGGCTAATAAAACGTGGCTTCATATTCATCATCAGGTGTGGATTTCACACTTGATGATTGCTTGTGTTGCAGTCGAAACATCGTGAGAATTTTTATTGTTTTATATTTATTATTTTATTATTTCCCTTCTACGTGACTTTACCGAAAGAACCAGAATATGAATCCCTGCAGTCACGAAAGCTTTAAATAAAAAAACGTGGCTTGTTTATTGAATAAGTCTCATCGTTTGCTACACAGGTGAAACTGAATGCACACTCACCATCCGAGCATTCATGACACAAGCAACACTAGCAGTCATCATCAGGCCTGCGATCGAAACGTCGTGATTTGTTTTATTTTATTTCTAACTACGTGACTTTACCGAAAGAACCAAAGATTATGGATTCCTGCAGTAAAAAGCTTCAAATCCAGATTCGTGAAATTGTTTGAGTACGTCCAACTCCACGGTACTTTTAAGGGCATTTCTTCCATTCAAGAATGATATTTCAATCTGAATCGCGAAACCAAGTGGTTGACATACTATGTCCAAGTATAAAGCCACTTCAAGGTCATACTAATGATTACCCAGGTCTTTTAAGTTTGCAATGTGTAAAGGTAGTCCTCATTTAACGCGTTCCTGAAAAGTGCCGCGCTTAGCACACACTTTCCACATAACTAGGTAACGATAAAGTTTGGCGAGATACGATGTAAGCATACAAAGTAAGATGCAGGACAAATAACTGAGGTTACGCTGCCGCGTGATTACACTGGTCAACAAAAAAATTTCTGGCCTGGACTTTTGCAGCTGTTTTAGACTAATTTCAGGGTGCTGATTCCAAATCTGACCTCAGATTTGCTCTATCACAGCTCATTTTATACTATCGGCATACCCTATTTTCATTGATTTTACCCGAAATTAACTTTGTCACTTATGATTGCAAGTTGTTGCGAGTCAGCGACTGCTTTAGTGTTAAAATATGGTGCNGTATTTTTAGGATAGTGTGTTTATAATATCATTTTATGTAGTGTCCACATTTATTTAATATTGTTCTTCTGCAGTTTTTATTGAAAATGCAATATTTGATATCTCAAAAACCTGATGTGATAGACAAAAACTGATGCCAGATTTGGAACCGGCACCCCAAAATTACCTTAAAACCGTTGGAATACCTTGTGCCAGAAAAAGTGTGACCAGTGTTATCATTCCCACATACTGTATCACACCGCTCAGCCGTGCAACTCAAAGTACATCGCCATCGTCCCCTCCGAAACCATGTTATAACGGTGCGCGTTCGCGCTGTGCGAAAAGTGTCCCCTGAAAGAAGAAACCGCGTTCTGGTGTGAGCCACCACGCGTTAGGCGAGATCTTTCCGTACACGTCTGGAAATCGTGGAGCTGCCCTTTTGCACGCTTGTCCGCTGCAAGCGAGGTGCGTGCTTGTGTGCCAGCGTGCCCGTCACGTGGTCATGAGCGGGAGGTTCCAATCGACGGGTAACATCTCTGTCGACTCTTGTCCACAGCTCTCACTGTCTGCGGGCGGCAGCGTTCTACATCCGGGGTCTCCTCTCCTTCTTCCAGGGCCGATACAACGAGGCCAAGTGAGTGCCCACGTCATCTGTTGTCTTTGCACGATTTGCCGGGCAACTCAGTCCAAAGGGTGCCGGGGGGGGCAAAGTGTCTAGCGGCCAGTGCAAACGGCACCCATTGTCAAATTTGCAACGGATAAGAGTGTAATACGTTTCTTGAATTGAGCAAGGCGCATTGTTCAGAAATTAATTGGGTAAAGAGACGATGGGGATGAGGGAATTCCAAAGTGGAGCAGCGTCAGCGAAGAAGCAGTAAGAGAAGCGAGAGGTGACCTGCAGTGTGGTGAGTGAGTGGGTATGTGAGTGTATGTACGTTGAACTTCTTTCGCGCCGTACGTAGCCAACCGTGCTAATAGGTGCGGGGGTTATACAACAAACTAAACACAAAGCAGTTCTGAAGAGTGTTGTTGTGACCTGCAGTGTGGTTGTTGAACAGCGTGGACGAGATAAAAAAAACTGTCCGGTAAGCCGAGTCCTCAACATACGTGGCGGAATCAACGAGTGAGGTTCACAGGAACATTAATCACAGTAGTTATAAAAGAGTGATAACTAGGTGACTGACCGACAGTGAGCGGCCAATCTGTGTAAATTTGCTCGTGTATATTTGTCCAGAAAACTCCCCCTAGACCGCACCACCAATGTTGGTGAATGAGGATTCGTATGAAGGAGTACGATGTTTATGCAAACGCTGTTGGAAATGTATAAATACATATCTCTGACCCAGCTTTGATGAGCTGCATATCTGCTCTACAAGCTGCGTGCACTCTTACTAGGCCTCGGCAAGGTAAGGTAATTTACCTTTATTACCGGTAAAAGGGTAAAGGTTTCGACATGCCAAGGGGTAAGGTAAAGAGTAGCTCAGAAGAATTACCCGGGAGGGTAAGGGTAGGGCGAATAATTACCCGGTAAATACAGTACCTTGTTTACCGCTAAAAGTTCCGTGGCGCAGTTACGCAGTCCGTGGCCTCCATTTTAAAGTGATGGCGGAGCACATGGAGACGGTCCACGTTCTTGAGGTCGAGGTACTAGAGGACGAGGATGCCAGCAACGCTTTTTTGGGGTTGCTGCGAACAGCAATCGAAAGAGGCAGCGGTATGCGTTCCCGTGGGAGCACACACGCGATTGGATGGAGGGTGATCCGCATGCACAGCAAGGGAAGCGGCAGTGCGCGCACTGCCGCAAGTGGTTTTCCACCCACACGAACGCGTCGGGGTGGAAAGCCCTCCTCAAGAAACACAACGTGCTCGCCCCAGGCAGCGAGGTCGGGACGTCGGCGTCGGCGAGCCACCTAATACAGCAAACGCTGAGCCGGCCAGCAATTCCGGATCGCCTCCTGGTAAAGTTTGAGAACGCGGGGTGGATTTTGTTATCCAAGGTGCGATCTCTTTGCGAGCCGCCGGCAGCGACAGTTCAAGACCTTGGTCAACACATTGACGCAGGGATACGAGGGCCCATCGACCCGCACCATCATTCGCAGGATTGTCGAGCATCACGCCATCATGCTGCCCATCGTCGGGGCGTTCTTCTCCAACCTGGACGTCGCCATCTCGCTCACCATCGACGGGTGGTCGAACCGCAACCTGAAGGGATATTGGATGGTCACGGTGCACTGGATCGACAGCAAATCTGGTGTGTCAAAATCCATGCTGCTGACAATCCTCGATGTGCAGTCCGGAAGGGGTGTCGGCAAGCGCATTGGGCCGCTCTGTTTGAGCACCTCCAAAGCCTCGGGCACAATATCTTGACCAAGCTGCTCGCTGTCACCAGCGACAATGGCTCCGATGCGAACAGTGCTGTCAAGACGTTCGCCCTGGTCAACGTGGACGCCGGATATGAGCAGTTGCGGGCTTGCCACCATATTCGATGTGTGGATCATTCCGTCCAGATCGGTGTCGTCCAAGTTCTAAAACTGATCAAGTCAACAAATGCCGAACTGCGCAAGGCGCTCGTCAATACCAGGTGCAGCAAGGTCGTCCGGCAGTCGTACTGCCGCGAGGCTGAGATCGCCAAGCTCGCCAGCAAGGAGCCGACGCACCAGGACTCGCCGACCAGGTGGCATTCGACGTTTGACATGGGCGACGACGCCATCAAGAAGCGTGTCCCATTGGACATTATCATGGATCTGTGTCAGGATCTGATCAGTGGGCAAACATCGAGGGCGTGACAGCATTCCTGCGAATGCCGCGCCAGGTCATGGCCTCGTTGTCGGCGGACCACAATTCGACATTGGATCTCGTGCCGGTGACGATGGAGCACCTCGTCCGTCATTGCGATCACGGTGAAGCCGCCCTTAGAGCGATCGATGAGCCCTTGACTGCGACGGGGATGAAGGCCGAACTGGTGCGGTACCGCCACCTACTGGTTCAGGAACCCGCCATTGTGGCATCCTACTTGAATCCACAGCTGCCGAAAACGACAGACCAAGACGAGCTGGCTACACTGAAGGCCACAATCCGCTCTGTCCTGCAGCATCGCTACTCGGACGTGCTCATGATCTCGCCGACGGCAGTTGCTGCCCATATGGAGGAGCGGTCGCTGTTCAGCACCTTGTTCAGCAACGTCGGCAACGCCATTGACGACGGCGATGAAGTCGATCGTTTTCTGAGCATGGGCGTCACGACCGCCAGTGCCTTCATTGACGTAATGTAGTGGTGGTTTCTCCGCAAAGAGCTGCTCCCGCCCACTACAAGATGGCCTGCGACTACTTGGGAGCGCCGGCGACGTCAACTCCCTGTGAACGTGCGAATAGCGGAGCCGGGCAGGAGTTCACGTGCGTTCGCCAGTCGCTGTCAACGACGCTCTTCATAAAGTCCATGTGCTTGCGCTCATGGATCACGGCCGGCTGCCTGAAGGTTCCGTCTAACTGGGCTGGAGCGGCGCAGGATCTTATTGCCTGTCGTCCGTCCAAGGATGATGGCAATGACGAACTTGAGCAGGTTGTTGATGAGATCGCCATCGACCAAGACGACTGGGACGAGGAGGTTATGGGGACGGTGTCGTCGACAGCCTAAACGCCCGATTTGAGAGTATTCTATATGAATAAAGCGTCTTCTTGGTTCTTTCGGTAACGTCACGTAGAATGGAAATAATAAAATAATAAAATAAACATAATAAAATAATTCTTACGACTTTTCGGCCACAACGCAAGCAGACGTCCTCAGGTGAAGACCAGGTCTGTCGGGGAGACAGCGTCTGAATGAAACAGCACCATGCTTGGAGCGTATATTTAATCTGGGTTAGAAGGGGGGAAAGGGCGGCTTGACAAAATAATTTGCATATCAAGAGGAATTTAGCATATTTATGGAAAATGCAGGTATGTGATTAGTACTACTTATGCCCGTGCATTATGCAGGATTAGCAGCATCAAAGGGAGGGATATGGGAAATGCAGGTATGTGATTAGTACTACTTATGCCCGTGCATTATGCAGGATTAGCAGCATCAAAAGGAGGGGATAGGGGTAGCATTAATAAAGGGAAGGAGTGTTAATAGTATGTAGCTGCAGTAACTAAAACCACCACGTAAACAACTAAAGTATAAACTACATAGTATCATCAGTATACTAAATATACTCTACAATAAGCTGAGTTGCTAACAGTAAGTAATACATTACAATTCTACGTCGTAAAAAATATAATATGCTTCCATCTAAACTTTGTTCTCTTGCATCACACGAGTCTACACCGTACTATATACTGCCATAGACAAACCCAACATTAAATTATATACTGTATTGCTATAAACCACACAAACCCCACTCAACATCCTGGCACCAGACAAACTCCACTCTACATACTGGTACCAGACAAACTCCACTCTACATCCTGGCACCAGACAAACTCCACTCTACATCCTGGCACCACACAAACTCCACTCTACATCCTGGCACCACACAAACTCCACTCTACATCCTGGCACCAGACAAACTCCACTCTACATCCTGGCACCAGACAAACTCCACTCTACATCCTGGCACCAGATAAACTCCACTCTACATCCTGGCACCAGACAAACGCCACTCAACATCCTGGCACCAGACAAACTCCACTCTACATCCTGGCACCAGACAAACTCCACTCTACATCCTGGCACCAGACAAACTCCACTCAACATCCTGGCACCAGACAAACTCCACTCTACATCCTGGTACCAGACAAACTCCACACTACATCCTGGCACCAGACAAACTCCACTCTACATCCTGGCACCAGACAAACTCCACTCTACATCCTGGCACCAGACAAACTCCACTCTACATCCTGGCACCAGACAAACTCCACTCTACATCCTGGCACCAGACAAACTCCACTCTACATCCTGGCACCAGACAAACTCCACTTTACATCCTGGCACCAGACAAACTCCACTCTACATCCTGGCACCAGACAAACTCCACTCTACATCCTGGCACCAGACAAACTCCACTCTACATCCTGGCACCAGACAAACTCCACTCTACATCCTGGTACCAGACAAACTCCACACTACATCCTGGCACCAGACAAACTCCACTCTACATCCTGGCACCAGATAAACTCCACTCTACATCCTGGCACCAGACAAACTCCACTCAACATCCTGGCACCAGACAAACTCCACTCTACATCCTGGTACCAGACAAACTCCACACTACATCCTGGCACCAGACAAACTCCACTCTACATCCTGGCACCAGACAAACTCCACTCTACATCCTGGCACCAGACAAACTCCACTCTACATCCTGGCACCAGACAAACTCCACTCTACATCCTGGCACCAGACAACCTCCACTCAGCATCCTGGCACCAGACAAACTCCACTCTACATCCTGGCACCAGACAAAGTCCACACAACATCCTGGCACCAGACAAACTCCACTCTACATCCTGGCACCAGACAAACTCCACTCTACATCCTGGCACCAGACAAACTCCACTCTACATCCTGGCACCAGACAAACTCCACTCTACATCCTGGCACCAGACAAACTCCACTCTACATCCTGGCACCAGACAAACTCCACTCTACATCCTGTCTACAGTATATAATTTAATGTTGGGTTTGTCTATGGCAGTATATAGTACGGTGTAGACTCGTGTGATGTAAGAGAATAAAGTTTAGATGGAAGCATATTATATTTTTACGACGTAGAATTGTAATGCATTACTTACTGTTAGTAACTCAGCTTATTGTAGAGTATACTTAGTATACTGATGATACTATGTAGTTTATACTTTAGTTGTTTACGTGGTGGTTTTAGTTACTGCAGCTACATACTATTAACACTCCTTCCCTTTATTAATGCTACCCCTATCCCCTCTTTTGATGCTGCTAATCCTGCATAATGCACGGGCATAAGTAGTACTAATCACATACTGCATTTCCCATATCCCTCCCTTTGATGCTGCGAATCTTGCATAATGCACGGGCATAAGTAGTACTAATCACATACCTGTATTTCCCATATCCCCTCCTTTTGATGCTGCTAATCCTGCATAATGCACGGCATAAGTAGTACTAATCACATACCTGCATTTCCCATAAATATGCTAAATTCCTCTTGATATGCAAATTATTTTGTCAAGGCGCCCTTTCCCCCCTTCCAACCCAGATTAAATATACGCTCCAAGCATGGTGCTGTTTCATTCAGACTCTGTCTCCCCGACAGACCTGGTCTTCACCTGAGGACGGCTGCTTGCGTTGTGGCCGAAACGTCGTGAGAATTATTTTATTATGTTTTATTTTTATTATTTTATTATTTCCCTTCTACGTGACTTTACCGAAAGAACCAAGAAGATGAATCCCTGCAGTCACGAAAGCTTTAAATCGAAAAATGAATAAAGCGCTCTAACTAGCATTTATCGTAAAAAAAAAATTCCATGTTTTTTACCCAGAAATTACCCTGTAATCGCGAAATTTGTATGGATAAGGGTTAAAGGTAAGCTAAAGGTAGGCCGTTCTTTTTTACCTTTTACCTTACCTGCTAAAGGGTAAAAGGTAGGGTAGCGCTATTGTATTGTGGTAAGGTAAAAGGTAGGGTAAAGTTTCTCTTGTGTTTTTTTACCGTTTAACTTTTACCTTGCCTTGCCGAGGCCTATCTCTTACTCCGGTGTGGGCTGTGAACCTACGACTAGTTAAGAGGCTGATGCTGTTTGCGCGTCTCGCGTGACCTGCACTTGTGACGTCAGATGGGCGCGTGGTAACGGTGATGACGTGCTCCCATTGCCCACCTGACAGGCGGTTTCTCAGAGAGACGTTGAAAATGTCGAACGCGGAGGATCTGAACAGACTGACGGCGTGTTCACTCGTGCTGCTGGGGCACATCTTCTACTCGCTGGGAAATCACAGAGTAAGCAGTGTGTGCGTGTGTGTCTGCGCGCGCCTGCGTATGTGCGTGCGCGCGCGTGTTTATGTGCGTGCGTGCGGCAACTGGTAGTGGAACAGTTAACACGCTGCACTACGAACCCGGTGATCCGGGTTCAATTCCAGTTCATGGCCAACACCAGGTCACAATTTCTGAACTGGTCCTGGGCCTACCCGATGTCGACTCTGCCTCAAACGAGTACCTGGTGCAATGTGTAAACATCGCCACTGGGAGACGATGGCGGCCGGGCGTGGTGTTGGCCACCCACTCGCACATGTGCCGTGCCAGCCTTCATAGGCGCTCGCTAACAGCACTTGCCCAACAATCTGGTAAAGCTATATGGAGGATCTTTACCTTTGCAATAAGTGCACACCTCAAAGTGAGCCAAACCTGGCACAGAACGCAAACGGCCATTAAGTGGCGAATGACGGTCGTTGTTTGTGCCGGCGTGGATAGTGGTGGCGTCGCGATTGGCGCGCAGCTGCACGACGAACAGGTCGGGTGCATGGCGAGTGATGTAGCCAGGCCCTTCCAAGCTGATAGGAATGTAAAGTTGAGTGGCGGATAACACTGCTGGTGCAGCTTTCAGACAGCAGAGGCCTTCTTGAAACATGTGCTGCCTCGAAATTATAACCACCGCCCGAGAAAAGATGCCTGTATTCATCGCTGCACTGAAGTTGGATGCTCTTTAAATCCACGCTGAGTTTAAGTGTTCTGAGAATTGGCAGGTCGTGTTCAATTGAAGCTGTAATTTGGGTGCCTTTTGGGAGTTAAAATAATTATTCCGGGTTCCAGTCATCTGTGATTAAACCGGTCTCTCAAATAATTGCTGAAAATATCATCTTAGTTTGGCTTGTCACTTGATTTGGCAGAATTCTTGCTCTGAGATATTATTATTACATTTATTGGATATGAAAAAAATAAGAATAGGTTTTTACCCTTTCTTGCAATACAACGGGTGTTAAGATGTTGGAACACCAAATAGAAACCTTTTGCAAGGAGTCATGTCTGCATTGACCACACGTACCGGTGAACATGCAAGCAAAAACACCCGCCGATAATGTATGCATTGGATTTATTGCCGTGCAATCACATAAAAAAATGACGGCTGACGTGATTTCCCGAGTCGTCTATACGACGCTGCCTTGCATCGTCGTTCTAACACGACATGACGTTTTAAAGCTGCTCCCAAGTGAGAGTTCTAAATAAGGATCGGAGGGGGGTGGGGGGAGTTTAGAGGTGTCATTGGCATCTTCTTGGAGCACAATCGGAATTTAATCAGCGGCGGGGGGGGGCGGTAACAAAATAATGAGTGGCGGAGGCTCGCCATGACCCGATCTTGCTGATCCTAGCTTCCAATTAAATGTGGTTCGCGTGCAGGGTGCCCTTCTCCCGTGCGCCAGCTATTCCTGTCCTGCAAATTGACGCCTCTCCTTTTTTGGAGGCATCCGTACGCTTTTCCCATGCGTTAAAATTTTTGCTTAGTTTTTTTTTAACTTACAATTTTTACAAACAAAATGTTATTTTCTCGGAGCCCTCCGGAGATGGAGGGAGGAGGAGGAGGGGGGGGGAGAGGCGGTGCGTCGGTCCTCGTCCGCAAATTCTCCCAAGAGTCGTTTTTCCCTCCGGCGCCATCGAACTTAGAACGTTCGGCTGTGTCGGGGCCAAAAGAGGTCATCGCAGGTCAATGCCATCGGTGTAACCACACCGCGCCATCGATTCCTTCCTCCTGCTAGATCCCACAGCCATTGCAGAGTCGTCACCCCGCTTCCAAGGGCTGCTTTTACAGTCTCATCACCACTCTTTGATTTAAGGTTTTCCCCATGTGTTCCCAAAGTCAACATGCCCTGCCACGACCGCTCTTTAGAGTCTGATCATCATCATCACCCCCATCTGGCTTTGGGGTCTTCCCTTAGTCACCAACTTCTGGTTGCCACGAACATGCGTTTCTTGGTGCCTTGCCCCTTCTCCACTACCCACACAACCTCCTCCTCCTCCTGCTACATTTAATTCCCAACCTCAAGGTTGCTTACCCTATCCTTCATAATGCACGCATGTCCCACCCATCACAACCTCCTCTTTAGTGATTTCATCTCCAACACTCGCTTGCCACATTGTTTAATGAGCTACTCATTGTCTGATGTTATCTGCCATGAAGTTCCTTCTTGTTTAGTTACTGGGTTCTGTTTTCAAGTCTTGACTTATAGAGTTACAGATATTACTTCGTGGTGATGATGTTAACACCTTAATAGATAATCTGGCACTCACAGAAACCACAAAGCATAAAAAATAGGGGGAACGGTGGCGCAATAGTTTGCGCACTGCTCCATGAACCTGTCGACCCGAGTTCTCGCTTCCCAGCCACGGCTGGCTGGCTAGCATCAGCCGTGAGTAGCATCTGGACCATTTGCACAGCCTGGGGTGCGTGCGCGTACGAGATAAAAAATATCTGTTTGTCTTTGCGTTGTGTCGGTTCGTTAATATCGCCGACTCCTCCGCCGCCTGACTTGGCGCCCGTCTTTAAATAGCGCCCCACCCCGGGTGAATCGCGGCGAGCGATGTGAAAGTCCGGACGCACATCGTACAGAACGCCGTTGATGCGGGACATTCAATACGATGAGCGGAAGTGCGATTTTACGGTGCCGCGCCGGGCAGAAGGGGTGGGGGGGGNTGTGCAGGGGTGAAAGGAGATCCAATAATCCGATCTGCTGTGCCGCCAAATTAGTTTACCCGCGCGCATTAGCCCACCGCAATTATGCGTTGTGCGAGGCGGTGTCACTCACGCTGACCACTCCTGTGACGACAGCAGCGCAGCTGGGCTCTGTTACAGGAGGGAGGACAGAGCCTTGACGTAAACAATCGTGTGATTATATTTTTATATATTTTGTCCCCTCTCCTGGAATGGACTGGATGCAGGCCCCCCCTCCCCCACCTCGCCCCCCACACTGTGTTATTCACGGTGGGAATTATTTGACCATACTTCACCACACTGGTCGGTGTGGGTTGGTGGAGGTGGTGGACAAGCCCCAGGAGTTCCATCCTGTGGAGAGAGCCGCAGGGAGAACGAGCGACCGTCGTTGATTTGATGAATCTTGACAATTATTCGAATCCCTTAATAAATGCCTCGTAGCCAGCGGGGTCACGAGTCGCTGACCTCTTAGCACAGGAGGGGATGCTCTGGTATGGGTGGCTCTGCCTTCACTGGGCGGCACTTGAGCATCGTGCCTAAAACTCAACATCACTGTCACTTAAAACAATATGTTTTGATTGCTTAGCAAGCTTTTAAGTCATGTCAGCCCGGGACACACATTCCTTGCATGTATCTAAAAATAACAGCAAAGTTTTGTTGCCTTTTGACTTATTCTAAGATTTGGATTTCAATTCGTTTGGCAGGTTTTTGTGCGGTATAGCTCATCTTTGTATATTTGATCCGAAAGGCGTAACTGATGGTAAGACTGCCACTCGCAAAACGTAGAAAAAGACGAACCAGGCAACTGCACAGGCCATCGTGCAATGGTTCTCCCCCCGCCCCCCCCCATGGGTTGCATGAGTTGTGCCGTCTGATTGTTATTGGGCCCACAAGTCAGCCGGGCACCACGGTGGCGAGATGTGAATGACTTTGCCTGGTATAAAAGGGGTCGTGGGTTTGATCCGGACCCATGACGCCTGTATGAAGTTTGCATGTTCTCCCCATGGTCGCGTGGATTTTTATGCCGGTCCTCCGGTTTTCGCTCCACATTTCCGAAATATGCATTTTTAGTATTTGGCTGCTTTCAAACGATCGACCACTTCGTTCGGCTATCATTTTTGGCCATGTCGCTTCTGATAAAGAGCTATTTAGCTCTGTTTGGTAAAATAAATAATAGTTTTTAATCGTTTATAGAGTAACGCACGTGACGCACCCTCGCAAGGTCGTGAGTTTAAATCCCGGTTGGGTGAGTCGACCCACGCTATCATCTCTCTAATGAGTCTATAAAATGAATGAATACCACTTTGTGGGAAATCAACAGTTGTTGTCCTATGGACAGGCTGGCCCTCGCCATAGGAATGTATAATTTCCACAACTTTCTCAGGGCCGCGAGTGGAGATGATTGCTGCCCTCATTGTGCTCGCTAGGGTGGGCGACGGTCTGACTTTGGTCCTTGAAGTGGGCGCCGATATTTGCGCATTGCAGGACGTCCACTTTGTGCATTCGCTAAACGGATGGAAAAAAGAGATTACCAGCTGGGCGCATGCGATGAAATCTGATTGTTTTGAGTTGGGGGAAAAAAAAATACAAGCATGCATTAATAGGAAATCTAATCAGAAAACATAACCCTGTGGTGGTTTTGCAAATTTGAATAAACTCATCCATGCACGGCTGCATAAGAGTGATGGATTTATTTATTTGACGATATTAATGCTCGCTGCAGACCCATGCAAGGCAGTGCAATTTCTTCTTCCTCCGTGACACCGGGTCTCTCTAGGGGAGGATTGCTATCGTTTTCCACCACTGTGATAAGCCAATTAGAGAGAAAGCAGCGACATTTTATTGACCCGCTGAGAATTTTCACCAGAACTCTACCGTTAAACCCTGCGCCCCATTATCCAAGAATTGCTCGGGGGATCTTTTGTGTCCGCAGGGTAAACTGACCTTTATTTTATTGTTTCGCACACACGCACGCCGCAGACTAACGACCCGACGGCACTGGCAAAACACCGCCGCGCCAGTTATCGCGGTCGTGCCGCCGCTGTGCTCCGGTTGAGCCGCGTGCTGTTTTCGGCACGGTTACCCGACGTTGCGCCCCACGTCATCATCATCGGTGGCGGAGGGCCTCGGTGACACACAAATTTTGTCGGATAATTCACTACGTGGCCTAACACATAACCCCCCCCCCCCACCCAAAACAAAAACCTAATTTTGAAATGTTGTAATGTTGTAATGTGACGATCCGGCCCCGTCGCTCGCTCGGGCAGTGAGTCGCTTTCTCTCGACCTTTAACCTCTTGGCTCAGTGCAGTCAACACCCGAGCGTTTTTACAAGTTGAACTTTGTAATCGCGGGCTAAAACAAAACCAGGCTTCTTCATTCCGCTGTTACGAATTGTGTAGTGGTTGCTATCTAGACACAAGCCTGAGGGGCGGGCATCCTCCTTTTTGAGCAACGCTTAAGTAGGCTGTAATTCTGTAAACCTAACTTGAACTTTCTGAGCATATAAAATATATCAATTTCTGTAGTGCAGTGTACTAGCTGTGCCTCGCATTCATGGAGCAGGATAGTACGCTCGCATGTGCTGTGTGCACAGTGTGTGTGTGTGATTTCTAGTATTCGAAGTCCCTAGTGGCTACGTACCTGGATTGGCTTGGCGTCATTACTGGTATCATCCGTCAGAAGTCCCAACACTTTATCCAGATTGTGCGGTCGGCGTCGCGTCACGCGACAAAGAATCGCGGTGCAACTCTCGTGTTAAGAGAACAACCCGCAGAAGCAGACGTCGTAGAACTACCTCTGAGATCCCTTCATCGAACTCCAGTCTACACCGTAGTGGGCAGCCTATTCCTACTCGGTGAAATTTGGCCAAATCAAGTGGAGAACCAAGTTTAATATAACTGAATATTTATTTTTGGTGTAGTCAAGTTCAAGTTCATTTATTAGGTATAGCCCTGTGAGCCATTCGGCTCTTGAATCAGGTGCAACCGCAACAAACAAAAAACATGAACAAGAAAACATCTTAAAGTGACTATGTGCAAACAGAAAATCCAAGAAAAGACAGCAAAATATTGCAGAAAAAGCACCGTACACAAACACTGTGCAAAAATCCAGTGGGATGCAAGTCAAACAACAACAACCACAAGACAACTTAGATTAAGGCCATCAGTCTAACTCTGTACTACAACAAACAAACATGGCCAAACCGAAAAACTTTTCGAAAATCACCTAAATAAAGCCATAAAAGCAATGGTTCACCAGGTTGAGAACATCAATTCTCCGAACTTGTAAACCTGGTTTCATTGTGGGCAGCTGCCTGGAGTCGAACCCAGGGTTTCTGCTGTGCTGGCGTGGCACTCTGACCTCTTGAGCCTTCTGGCCACCTCGAAATTCCACGTTCCTATGGCAACTCGTCTCGCCTGAGTTCGATGCCCGCTCACGGCCAACTCTATCGGTGACGAGTATCTGAACTAAGTTGCGGGCATGCCCAGATCCTGTTGCGGTGCGTCGGTCTTAGAAAATAGTGTTCCCCCCCCCCNTCTTTCCCTTGCCCCTTCCTCCCTTTATGTTAATTACGTTCCTCTTTGCCCCCCCCTCCCCCATATGAACTTTCACTTCTCTGCTAGAGCCCCCCCCCCACCTGGGGCAGTGAGCCCAATCCACGCCCCCTTCACTAAGCCCTGCATTGCTGATCTTGGACTGTGTTTTCGAATTTCTGCCCCCCCCCCCACCACCACTCCTTGTTCTGTGATCGATGCTCTGTACCAGGCTCGCATTGGCTTGAAAAAAAATAATTAATGGTGCTCACTAACAGCACTTGTCCGCAGCAGTCTGTTCAAGGCTATAACTCGTCATTGTGCGCTGTTTTACAGGAAAGCAATAACATGGTGGTGCCGGCCATGCAGCTCGCCAGCAAAATCCCCGACGTGTCCGTGCAGCTGTGGTCATCGGCTCTCCTCAGAGGTGAGTGTGGACGGGGAGGGAGGAGGGTGACGCAGTGGCCGTCCTTGCCACCGTCCTCGCCTTTTGTTAACCGCGTCGACGTCACAAACGATGGCGTCGCCACCGTCAACTTCGGTGTCGCCGACAGCACGATCGTCGGCGTTGACCACGGCGCGATCGTTACCGTCCTCATTCGCAACGTTGTGGTCATCGTTGTAAACGGAATTATGAAAGATGTCGTTAAACGGCGAGTATCGTCACCATCATCATGAAAAATATCATCGCCGTCGCTGGCAGTTCACAGCATCGTCGGCGTCACTGTCATTCACCGAAACAACAACACCGCCGTCGTTGTATGAATGGATTGCGTGCCGGTCACTTGTTGTCCATGCGGCGCTCGTGTGAAATGCCAGTGCCGCTTGCCGTCTGCGTGCAGCTGTTAATGGACACTGTGCCACTCGGCAGAATATATCGGACATCAACAGGCGTAATACAGAAAGGCTATTATTATTTTATGTTTTATTTATTTTTCTACCTACGTGACTTTACTGAAAGAACCAAAGAGTACAGAAAGGTTGTCGGGCAGGCATTGTGGGTTTCCATCTCGCCATTTTAGGCTTGAGTCAATTGATTTTCTCAGTGGGTGCAGTGGTAGCACGACTTTGTTCGTCACAATATTAATGCGGTTTCTGTGAGAGGTGTCAGGGTGTCCTTGGGGTCAGAGCACCGAGACAGCAAAACGGAGACCCTGGCTTCAAATCCACGTTTCAGCAGCCTGTGAATAAACCGGGTTCTCAAGTGCAGTGAGCTCATTGGCTTAACACAGAAACCCATAGGCTTACACATAGACCTATAGACTTACACAGAGACCTATAGACTTACACAGTGACCCATAGGCTTACACAGAGACCCATAGGCTTACACAGAGACCCATAGGCTTACACAGAGACCCATAGGCTTACACAGAGACCCATAGACTTACACAGAGACCCATAGGCTTATACAGAGACCCATAGGCTTACACAGAGACCCATAGGCTTACACAGAGACCCATAGGCTTACACAGAGACCCATAGGCTTACACAGAGACCCATAGGCTTACACAGAGACCCATAGGCTTACACAGAGACCCATAGGCTTACACAGAGACCCATAGGCTTACACAGAGACCCATAGACTTACACAAGACCCATAGACTTACACAGAGACCCATAGGCTTACACAGAGACCCATAGGCTTGCACAGGAGACCCATAGGCTCGCATAGAAACCCATAGACTTGCGTAGTTTTACGTGTGATTTGCCTGAGTTTTCGAATGTAGTGCTTTTATAATCTCCACCCAGTTGCCAATGACCGCACAAAAAACATATAAAATTTGGTTCTGTGCTTAATTTGGCTAAACTCGAGCACTGGGAATTTAACATTGTCTGTCTGACCTTCAGCTCACGAACACGACTCTATCGTAGGGTGGTTGGAAATGTCATGTGGATAAGAAATCACTCGAAGGGATCTCCAGAAGTACTATGATTTCACTTTCCTCGGCTGTTCTCTGATACGGGGTGATGCACGACTCTCTCATAGTTCTGAATGGACACTCGGGGTCATGGACTTGATGCCTATAGCGCAATTGAAATTTAAGTGGCGGGGAATACAAAATTGAAAAAGAGTTAAGAAAATGCCATTGCTCTGAGCAAATAACATTTTTACTCGAGGTCATAATCCTGTTGGGGAGAGTTGCAATAGCTGTCATAACAGTTGATGGGCTCGCCAAATGGCAGTTTAGGTGGTGGGGGTGTGAGAGGTGGGGAGGTGAAACTCATGCTGACCGAGAACCCTGATGGACGGAGGTGTTGCTGGCGGTCCATGAAGGATACCTCCACAACGTCTCCCGAACATTCTGTTTTGTTTGTTTCACCATCTCAGGACTTGTCAGTGGAGACGTGCAAAATTCAAGCCCAGCGCTCGGCTGAAAAGAGACGACATTTTTTTTTGCTGCATCCGTCGCTTTGTTTTTTTTTNATCTTTACGAAAGCCTTCGTTGTTCTGGAGCGACGGAATTCGGCTCGTGCGCAGGTGCAGGGCGGAATCTTAGAATCGCAAAAGATGGTGAGAGCTGGTGACGACTTGGCGAGGCCTTGGTTATTATTAATATTGTTTACCTTTTCATAAGGCGCAGCAGACCCAGCAAAGGGCTTCAGAGCACCGTAGAGAAAGAAAAAACATCTCTAACATATCTAACATATCATAGACAATACGTAGGTTTTTAGTTTCTTTCTAAATAGGAAAATCTCAGTGGTCGGGCGCAGAGAGCATTCCATATTTGAGAACCACGGTCCGAAAAGGTCCGAGTTCCGAAAGTTTTTTGCCGAAAAGCGTGGCTGACAGAGGATCATGGTGTTGAGGCCACCATCCAGCAGCCAATTTATCTCGGCCCATGACGACGATGTTTCTTATTCTGTTCCCCCGTGCTCAGATCTGAACAAGGCGTGCGGCAACAGCTTGGAGGCGCACGAAGCATCGCAGATGCATCAGAACTTCTCGCAGCAGCTCCTCAATGACCACATCGAGGCCTGCAGCTTGCCCGAGCACAACCTCATTAACGTGAGACCATCATCGTTTGCGTTGTTTGTGTTTGTTTTGTACGTTGAGCTTCTTTCGAACCGTACGTGGCCAACTGCGCTAATCGCAGGCACGAGGGAAGGACAACAAACGCAATTAGTTTTAAATTACTTTTAAATCAAGATTGAAAAGTGAATAGCTCCGGTGGCTTTCGAATATCGGATTGAAGAGCATTCCAGACTGCTGCAGAAGCGCATCTGAAAGCGCGCTGTGCGGTGACCCTCTTTGTTCGATGGCTGGCCAAAAGCCGCCGCTGTGGTTGATGACCGGAGTTCGAGTGACGGTTTATCATTGGAATCGTTGCAATGTTTGGTGTAATCCCGATTGGCATAGCAATCCCATCATAACCAAATTCGGGTTGTTGGGTTCAAAATGTAGTGAGCTAACCACTGTGCCACCGCTCCATCCCACTATGTTGGCTCGGCCTTAAACGAGCAGCTGGTGAACATCGGCAGTGGGAGACAAAGGCGTCCGAGCAAGCTATGGTGCTCACCACACCACTCGCTTGTTTGCCATTCTGGCCTTAGTTGAAACTCGTCGCCAGTACCTTCCCCGTATAATCTATAAAGGCCATGAGACACTCATGGCAATTTCGCGGCAATCATTGTCGGCAGTCATCATGGTAAATGGTGTTCCGTACCTTGGTCTATTATTGGATGATTCGTTTCCCAAAGCTGATTGCTGCTCCCCGCTCGTGAGCAACCGAGATGGCAACTTCCAAAATAGACTTGGAGGCCCGAGGTCAAATGGCTCTCCCAGGTTTGCAGTCTGCACACTCTTCAACCAACTCTGTTATCATTGGCTGGACACAGCTCCATTGCTCGTATGTCGGCAATATTCCGCTGTGTTTTCCGGTCGGCCACACGGTGAAATTCGTGTGCCCTGGCAGGCCACGTGACGTCATGTGTTACGTCACATTTTGCGTCAAGGCGGTCCGTCCATGTGGCCGCTAATCTGTTCCGATTTGTCTCCAGCTCTCCCATCTCTCTCTCGAGTCTCTCATCTCATTATTCTGCCTCTCTTGTCTAAAGCCCTTTCATTCCAGTTTTTGTTTGTGTTTCCTTCAACTGACCGATCTGTCTGGTCGTGTCTTGACGGGCCGGGAATTGATGGGTCGCTCCACGAGCCCTCTGGCACGGGGGGCCGCCAGGATAAGAAACCCCCTCCTCTGTCTGATTGCCACACGAGTTGCCATAGTTGCTCGCAATTATCGCTTGGTTGCTGCAGGTTGCCCTGAAACCGCACCCAGTGCATCGTGGCTTGAACTGGTGATTGGTGGGGGATCTCGTGTGTTTGTGTGTGAGCGGTCGTGTATCGGTTTGCGCACTGCTCTACAAACCTGGCAACACGGGTTCGATTACCCGCTCACGGCCAACAACAGTGACGATTATCTGAACCGGTCCTGGGACTCTCCGAGGTCGACTAGGCCTCGAATGAATCCCGAGTGTGGTGTGTAATCGTCGCCACTGTGGAGGCAAAGGTGCCTGGGCGTGGTGTTGGCCACCCACCCCCTCGTGTGTCGTGCCAGCCTTGATTGGTGCTCGCTAAGAACACTTGCCCAACAGTCTGTTAATGCCACGTGGGGGATCTTTGTCTTTATCTTTGTGTGCGAGCAGTGGACGGATGGACCATTCCCCATGCAGTACCAGGCACAGAACGGGCCCAACACCAGCTTGTCGAGTTTGTTGTAGCCGGATCCGGAAGGCGGACGAGTGGAGAAGGACAGGGGTGAGAAGAGACACAGGTGCTCAAAACAAAACAAAAAAAAANCTAAAAAAATCTGCCACGAGCTCTCGCAGAGAGAGAGAGACACGTCTAAGCGGACGCTGGTGGAAACTAGTGCCCGCCCGTTTGGCGCACGAGCAACGCCTTGCTCTCAAGGGTTGTGTGTCGGGACTCCCAGTTACGAGGGTCATGCTGGCGACGGCGATGGTGGTGGCGACGGTGGTGATGGCGATGTTGGAGGATGGTGGGGAGGAGCGGTCGGTGATGGTGCGCGAGCGGCAATGGCGGTCGTTTTGGCGCGCTCCACACCGCCACCGCCACCGGCGCGCCACGTAGAAAGGGTCTTGGCTTGTGAACGGAACGACAGAAATATAAATATATATAAATTTTATCTGTTTTAAGTTTATATAAAGTGCAGTACCATTTACCCACTATTTTTTTTNGGCAAGTGTGCGTGTGTGCGCGGATGGGGCTGGCTTTAACAAAGTTTTTATATGAAAAAGACGAAACGTAAAAAAAAAATTTGAAAAAAATAATTTAACCTATTCCCTTTTGTGTCTCGTTACGTTTTTGTTTATTTGTGCGCCCCCCCCCCACCCCTAAATTTTTAACACTCAGTTAAGTTCTCTCCGTCGTGCTGCGCCGCTGTCTGCGATTGGTTGGCACAATTTGTCAAGGGAGTTTCCTGTTCTGTTTTTTTAAATATAATAAATTCGAGATAGCTCACTGAAGGTTTTACCCGCATGGCACCGGCTTGGAACATTGTATGGAGCACGGGGAAAAGCAAACGAAAATCACTTGCGGCGAGGGCATTTTAGCAATCTTCGAGGACAAGGAAGCGCTCACTGATTCATGCAAAGTTGGCGCTCAATGCGACGTGCAATTTGGTATCGATACCCACGTCACGTTTTAATCCCACGATTTTCTGGCGATCTCTACATTTTTTGGACTTTGTTTCTGAAGAAGAAAAAACCCACAATTACGTTGTACCAAAAAAATCTGAACTATCCGGCAACTCTTTTGTTTGGTTCTCACGATCCTAAAATTATATATCTGCAATGGCCTATAAAATCCGAAATCTAACGATTCTAAATCTGAACTCATCCCCACCTCACTTGTGATTACTTTACAAAAAAGCAATAATTTTTAACCGCCGTAAAAAACGCACGCATTAATCGCAACTATTGAAAATTCTTTCTTGCATTTGACAGAATCCTCGGACATGAGATACCATAATAAATTTTATTTTGCTGTTCGTAAATATTTCACTTTTGTGAGTGTGGAACAATTAATGCATGTTTTATGGTTTATATAAAGCATCAATTTGTTCCTTCACAAGTCTCCCTTGCAAGGGAAATATGCGTCCCTTTGGGCTGCACCACATTAAATAAACTCCTTTGGTGTTTAATACGGTAAGGCAGTCGTACTGTTACAGCTGACTTGAGGCAGACGGGTGTTTATGAATCTCGTCCGTTGTGTGGAGTTGACCTTGCAGTGATTGCCATGCCAGACTTGCCCCCATTTGCCAATGCACAAATGCACACGCTCCATTTGGAAGTAATCATTAATGAACTGTAATTGACAAAGCCATCACTGGGCAGTTGAGCTGCGCGCCACAACAGCGTGCATGTTAAGTAAAACTTACTTCGTTGTAAAGGATTATAAACAATTTGGCACTAGATTAATGCTTGTCAATTTTCCAATTGTTCCTGAATTGTCTTGGGTTTTTTTGTTTGTTTGTTTTATAACTGAAAAATGGAGAAATAAAAAAAGCATTTTAAGAAATATGGACGAAAATTGGAGGACATTCAGAGACGTGTTTGGAGAAAACCCTACATCAGATTTGGCTCCCAGTGCCTTCCACACATTTCCAGACTTAAAAAAAAGATCACTCACGGGAAAAGCCACAAAGCGACCCTGAGCTTGTTGAGCTCCGAGTGGTTTGAGTAGCGAGACTAAAAGAGTTCGTCCTTTGTTGGGATAGAATTCAAGGGCCCTCGATTACAACAATCGTGCACCAAGGGCGATTGTACTTCAGGACTTTTCGATGTCAGTTTCGGGTCGTCACAGCCGCATCAACATTTGTGCGCCCTTGACGTTTCAACCCGGGATTTTTCTGGGCCCTCCGCACCCTCGTCGTTCAGTCCAGGAGAGTTGACCCTTGGCAGGAAAACCGTTGGTGACTCATTTCATCAGTCCAGGATTCTAGTCAAATGCGTTGAAATTCCTATCGGCATTAGAGGCCCCCCCCCCCACCTCGCGGCGAACTCCCATCGGCTGTTCCGTTCTACAGCGGCCGTTACCATCCTTTGGGATAACGCGCACAGCAAGTGCGACGGGCCTTGCGTTTCACGACGGTCACCTGGAGCGTCAGACATTCCCCCCGCCGTTGCCGTCTCGTTACGCCCCTTCCCCCCCCCCCCCCACGTGCTCCATGCAAGTTCCCCGTAGAATGCGGGCGGACCCTGCAGTACACGCTATTATCTACTGTATTCTGGTAATACTTATTAAAACACGTAAGCTCTGGACGATTTTATTTTACGTTACGTTTTTTAGTTCACGACATTTGCATGCACTTTCCGTTGTATAGTTAAATTTTTTTGTTCGAAATTCACTTAACGTTTGTACAGGCAGCAGCGTCTGTTGCAGGAAGAGGAGGTGTCTGTGTTGTGGGTGCCCTGGGTTTCAAGTTGGCACAGTCGGGAGCACAGGTGGTGCATCTGTCTCTCAGTTGACGCATAACACCTTGGTTGTCCCGTCACCTCCTATCGGCGAGTCTTCAACATTCACATGGCCTCACGGTGCACCTAGCCTGGCATAAGCGCCCTGGTGACATCATCGCCACTTAGGGACAAACGTGGCTGTTGGGTTTTCATTTCCATTCACGAGAATTGTTTCAATATAACTATAAGCCTTGCATTGCCACCACCCTGTTTATTAAACTCCTATCTGGCTGGCGATCATGAGCCGGAATCCGATGTTCGCATTGAGGAGTGTCCTGGAAAATCTTGGTAACCCACCAAATCTCAAAAGTCAGCTTTTGTCACGGGTAGGCAACGGAGTAAATTTATAACAAAAGTGGAATTGTTAAGTTCCCTTGTTTGTCCACCTGTGGGCAGATTATACGATCAAATAATCTATCACGTTGCTTGTAGATTGTTTCAATTGAGTTAGTGTGGGTTATTAAAGAGAAATGCATGTGGGTTAACGGCTTCTTCCAAGACACCCTCAATTGACGCGAATCAGGTTCCGATTAAATTCACAAATCTATTCTGAAACGTTTCGGTGAACGGTAGCGTCTCCCAAGTGGCTGCAAAGGTGCGACTCAAGCCCCATTACGTACAAGTCAAAATGCGAATCGGAACAACATCGATACTCGTGCGCTTACGATTCTGTGCGTGTAAGAATCGATATTGATCCGTAAATGATGCCTCATTCCGCCCCAAGTGGTCATTGATGTGGAGTTGGCACATGCGTTGCCGCACGTGCTCGCATCAGCATCGGTTCCAGCCACCTGGGTTCGAACCCTGACCACCATTCACAGCGTCGACAGCAAGTGGCGTTTATGCCCGTCCTGGGCTTCCCCTAGGTCCACCCAGCCTTAAACCAGCGCCCGTTCCAGTTTGTAGACATCCACAGCGGAGGGAAATGACAACGTGCAGGCGTTCGCGCGCGCATGGTGCTGGCAACGTCACCACCTTAACGTTTGCGCCACGCAGGCCTTAATAGGCGCTCGCTAACAGCAATCACAGCAACAGCCCCGTGCGGCTCAGTTCACGTGCAACTAACGAGGCAATATTTTTTACGTTTTTCAGTGTTGGGTAGGACGACGGGCAGTTGTGTAAATTCATTCATCCTCAAATATTTTTACGTAAACATTGCAACGCAATATAAAAAAAATCCTTTTTCTTTATTCTACCAGTTGGTAAACAAAACGGCCTAAAGGTCAACAACCATTACCCAGGGTTTGACCTCCCTTCCCGAAGTCATGAGCTCAGTGGTTCTTCACTCTCACCAGCTGGAAATTGCCTCTGCGGTTGGGGAAGTGCAGCAACTAAATGTAAAAAAAAACAATAAAAATTTACACGACACGTAATTTAATTTAGGTTGCGTGGCCGCGTGCTTGTGTTTACGCCCGCACACGCGCGCATACACATATATTTTTTTAATTTCGTAAAGTCACTCTCTCGCCGTTAACACTCTCCGTTTTTGGGTCCGGGCGTTCACACGGCGTCTCGTTCACGTGGACGGAGCCGCCTCCGTTCACCTCCGCCAGACGGCCCCCGGTGCCTACCGCTCGTTAGCTCCGCATGGTGGGGGGAGGAGGGGGGAGGAGGGGGGCCCCAGCGGGTCGATTCGTAACACGCGGCCTCGGCCTTCGACTTGCCGTACAGCGGTCACGGGTGTGTACCTGTTTTATCAACCCTTAGAGGGATGATGGGTCGTGGCCGTGTGCTCTGCGCCGATTCCGCGTTAAGTTGCTGGCGCTTGTGCGGCTTGGACGCCGCCGCTGCGCCCTCACTTTGGTTAAATTGCCGCTCGAAGAATGTCGCATGCGAGAGGGTGAACCCTCTCCCGTTCCTGAGACGTCTGCAAGTTGCAGAGTGTGTGGGTCCCATTCACAGCGGAATCTCGGAGCGTGCGAGCGGTCGGGCGTTGATTTTATCAAGAGAGGCGCAGCGGCGCTTGTTTTCAAAGGCATTGTACTCACCGCAGAGAACTATAGCGACACGACCGCAACTCTACGATAGCTGATGCCAAACTGTGCCATGCGCCCTCCGCAATGGGCCTTATACTTCTGATTCCGATGGCGGATGCGATTCCCCGTCTGGAATCGATTCCGTCATCGGAACGGAATCCGAAGAAAAGCTGATGACGTGCGCCGTGCTTATGTCATCGGAACGGGAAAGGGTTAATGCGGTAACGTGCGTACGTCTTGTGTACCGTCCGGGTAGAGCGGTGGCGCGGTGATTACTGCGCTGTGCTATGAACTCCGGTACCTTAACCTGCGCACGTATTCCCAGACAATGCTACTAACGTCAGCGGCGAGTGACATCTTAACCAGCCCTTCCTTCTTCGCCAAGTGTGGTGAAGTATGGTCAAACGGCTCCCGTTCTTGTCAAGGTGTGGGGGCAGGCCCTCAGCCCAGCAGTGGATTTAACACCGTGCTGTAAATTATTCGTTTTCATGAATCGTTTCAAACTCCATCGGGGTTGACGTGGCACCTGACTCACCAATCGGTCCGAGGGGTCGATTTTCAGCCCATCATCCCTCCTGGGGGTTTATAAAATTAGGACCACTTTGTTGAGCAAACAGTATGGATATTGCCAGCCCATGCTGCCTGTAATAACAAATATATTTTCTTATTTAATTGTTTAGTTTTATTATTATTATAAACTGGTTATGGTAAGAATTCATCCTAATTAAAACTCGTCCTCTTTCCGTTTTCTCTTATTTATGTGTGTGTGTAATTCGTGTCTTGGTGTACATACTGTCCCAATGTATATATGTGTCTGCACATGTGTGTTTCTATACTTCTGTGTACATACACACACGTACGTGTATCTGTATTTATGCTGTAAATATACTGTGTATATATGGTGGACTTTACCAATCGGTTAGACAAATTTTTTCGCTAGATGCAAAAGATTGTGTACTTTATTCTGCCAACTGTCTCTTTCCATTAACGGATTTAAATACGTCATTTTTTATTATTACTCCTGCTGACTGAAGGTAGCATAATTCTTTTAAAGCAGTGGGGATCGTTTGGATAAAAAAAAATGCCTTTGAGGTGGCCGAGTGTGGAGTTGGCACCTTTGAGATTCTGGGTAAAAAAAATTCTATGTTTTTGTTTCAGCTGTCTGCAATTTGAAGCGGGTTCCCGAATGTAGTGAGATGTTGGGCTCGGTGTGGTCGCCTGGGACTGCAGCAACGAAAAACTAGTCACAGATTAAGCCAATTGTCAAGCAACGAAGCGTTGCTCTAGCGGGGCGCTTGGGGAAGCACAGCGGACCTCGAGTGGAGAATACATTTCACCGGAAGGTATCTCGGAAGTAGTTCTTTGATATCTCCTTCCGCGTGATATGCGCTGCTCCTTGAGAGTTGTTGAATTGATGCCTCGCCCCAGACGTGTTAAACCAGTCGCCCGATACAACTGGGAGGGGTGGGGTAGGGGAACATGATTTGTAAAAAAAAATAATTTTAGTCTTCTCAAATTGTAAACTTCTGCGCGTGCGTAAGACAGGAGAAAGTCCGATTGGATTATCTTGGCACAGATGTAGAAAGTTGAGATGGGGGGGGGGGGGGGGGATTCTGCCGAACACCTTTGGTACCTGGCACGTTAATGGGCGGTTGTGATTACAGTGGGGGCCTGCGTTTTGAATAATAATCTGCCGTTAGTAAACGGATCCCATAATAACCTTAGTAATTATATGACCCAAAAAAAAACACCTCCTTTATAAATAAGAAAAGCACGTGGTCATTAAAGTTGTGTTGACTCACCTTCCGCTCGGGCAAGGTTGTGTTTTTTCTTCCGCTGGAACAATTCGTGGCTGCGCACGCTTGCCTGAACGCGCCCGCACAACAGTCGCGCATCGGGGGGGGGGGGGGGGGGGAAACTAGTGCCGGGCATTTTAATATTTCAGCACGTGAATTATTAGAAAGTGTTTACGTCTCTCTTGGGAGGACGGCGAATTTTTAAAAAATTGCTCGAGGGAGATCTCTCCTATCGCAGGAGAATTCACTCGAGGCTCGATGATTCTATTTAGCGGCAAAGCAACGAGAGAGAGCAACACCGCCGCCCATGCCGCTGTGAATTACCGTTCACAGCGGCGCCCCCATTATCCAGAGGCTAAAATAAAATTCTGAAAACATCCTTCCAATGGCTTATTCGTATCACGGGGGTAGACCCATCCCGGTCATGCCAGCTTTGAAAACACCTCGCCCACTGCTGGATTAAATGCCCCCCCCTCCCCAAACCTACCCCAAGCTGTCACCACCATCTCTCAGTCTTACGATGTAATGATCCACCTGGCGCCCCGCTAACACGACCTGCTTTCACTTTCGTCGCTCCGTTTCCGAGGTGGATATCCTCACGGAGGAGCATTGCCCAATCGATGACCTCCGGTCACCGCATTGCGCTTTTAGAGACACTTCTGCGGCCGTCTGGAATGCCCTTCCGATATTAGGAAGCCATCATATCGATTTAAAGTAATTTCTTTAGAACTGCTTTTTGTGTGTACTTTGTTATCCTTTCCCCGCACCTCCATTAACACGGTTGGCTACGTCGTTTGCGAAAAAGTTAAGTACACAACAATACATCCATCGCCAATCTCCACCTCCAGCCATCGCCCCTTCTCGTCACAATGCGCTCTGCCCAAGCCCAGTCACTTTCTGCGTTCCTCTTCGTGTATCCTGGCCTACTACCGTGTGTGCATCTCTCCGTGCTGCTTTGCACACCTGTCATCACGTGTGTGTCTCTTATCTTCGTTGTGCCCATGGTTTTCCGATCCCGTGAGCGTAGCCGGAATGTACACCGGCGCACGGCAGCGTGACGCCGCGGGCACGGACGAATCAACGAACGAATCGGCAGCGTGCGTGTAGCGATCGTTGGGAATAGCAGATCTTTTAATCCAAAGCCATAAATCATCACATCCCTTTAAAATAAGACTCCGGGTGTCCTCGGCTCTCATGTGAGTTTAAATATAGGTCATCTATCTCTCGTGTATTAATGCCGAATGTCAACTGACAATTTACCACTCCGTCACTCTAATTTTTAACGACTTCCAACAGTAACAACGTGATGGTTATAAATGGCACGCAGGCTGTCGCGTTGCGGTTTTTTTTGCGCGCTATCGTTTTTCCCCTGTGTGCTTTGGCAGCTTTTACCCCGTGGCGCCCAGAGCAAAGCAACAATCGCTGTTTGGGAACCACTGACCCAGACGAAGGGAATAACTTTTGCTGTGCTCAGCAAACACGGCTCGATCGAGCTCGTGTCTCTCTCTCTCTCTCTNCGCCGTCTTTCCGAGCTGTGGTTGCAGCCGCGTGCCCTTTCTGCGCGGTTTCCCGACGCTTTTGTGCAACGTGCTGGCGGTTTGGGGAACCCTTTGGAGCTTCTTGCGACAACTCAAATCGCCGCTTCCTGAACTCTCTGCCACCACGTGTTAGCGGAACGCCGGGACGATCACGGACTTTTTGTTTTTTAAATTGCGAACGGCAACGGCAGCGCGGCACAACCCGAGAACGCGTTGGAGAGATTTGGAAGACGGGGGCAGTGGCGATCCCGCGGGAGGTCGTGATGTTTGTTTAGGGTCGCTGCGCGCAAACCCTGCCGATTTCACGCCCCACGTTGGGATTCTGCATCGCCTCTGCTCGTTACGTGGCCAAGCGGCGTCGTATTTCACTTTGTTAACGTTTGCAGCGACAACAACGATGAGAAAAAAGCCAAATAAGGAAATGGGCTAAATAAAATAAATATATGCGCGAGAGAAAAGAAACGCCATTATTTTTCTAAGAGGTTGTTTTAGGGGGGTATAACGCGCAAACGGAAACAAAATGACAACGCGCACGAAGCAAAAATCTGAATATTCTCGCAATTTTGGGATGGGTTGCCTCCAGTTTTGCAGTGGAAGCGCGCAGAAGTAGGAACAGGATAACGATCGCATTGAGAAGACTCGTTCAGAGCAGCGAAGCAGGCGGGCCGAGCGTCGGTGATAAGAGTGTGGTGGGTAGCTGCTTTAACGCTTTGTTACGTCGGAAGGTGTCGGTGGTTTTTCTTTCTTGTAAACTCCCTTCATCATCATGCTTCCCCTACGCTCCCCCCCAAGTCCTCAGCGAGCGTGACAGACGGCGCACGTTAACCCGTCGCACTGGATTTTAAATCCTTTATATTAAGTTCGCTTGCGTGCTTGCTTACGACCGTGCAAATCTTTCGGTCGTTTTTTAACCCACTTCCCGTGATCCAATCGAGCTGACATTTTCACACAGACTCGTTGTGCGAGACAATTAATGTTCGTGAAAATTATTTTCCAAAATTTTACACTGTTTAGGGAAAACAAATTAAATATTTAATTACCAATTGCTTAATACTGGCAGACAATCATCTGACCCATAGGTGGCAGCCATCTCAAGCCAGAGGACGAGAGGACTCGAGCCGCCACGCATATAAAGGATTTAAGTGAAAAACTTTGTTTTTACGGTAAATTTTTTAACATCCTCCAAAGGACAAACGCATTGGCCCTACTGTACTCCCAACACGTACACGTGCCACAATTGTGCCAATCAATCCACTGCTGGATGAAGGCTCCCCTCCGCCGCTCCGTCCCCGCACCGTGGCGGATGTTTGGCCGTATTCCACCACGCTGCGCATCGCGGGTCGGTGAAGGCGGGGGGGGGCATAGTGCAGTACAACAAAGTGTTTATTTGCGTGCGCGGTGCTGCCATAGCGTAAATTTGCAGCAGCAAGCATCCTGTAGCCACTCGTATGCATGGTAGTGGTCGCCCATCCAAGCATTAGCCAGGCCAAAAGCCTGCTTGGCTTACGAGATCTTGACGAGATGATGGTCTGCATTTCAGGTGGTTTGTCCGTAGGGGTTATGCTATAACGTCCGACGTTGCGATTAAACTCTTGTTCCCGCTGTCTTCGTTACTCTCCGTTTGCTCACAGAGCAGTGCTATTTTAAGTTGACAAACGTGCAAAACGCAGCTCCTTTTACTTTCACAGAGACGCTGTTGAACAGTCCTGTGCGTCATGTTTCTAATGCAATAAAACAACACTGTAGCGTTAGTGTATTGCAATCCCCAGGCCGACTGAGTCAGGGGTTGTTTGACCATACTTCACCGCGCTTGCCGAATGGGGTGCCAGGAACTGGTTCAGGTATCGCTCGCCACCGATGTTAGCCACGGCCGGGAATCAAACTCACGTGGCCGGGTTCTAAAACGCAGTGTGTTAAATGCTTCGCACGCAAAACGCACACAACCACACGCAACCACACAATCATATGCATACATAGAAACACACGCACCCATGCAATCACACGCAGATGTAACGACATCCATACATCGAAACACACACACCCATGCAATCACACGCAGATCTAATGACATCCATACTCACGCACGCAATCACATGCGCGCACACACGCCCATGCAATCGCGTGCACACAACACTCACTTAACGCCTACGTTGTTGTTCAGAGCGGAGCTTGCAAGATCTGGAAATATTTTCTCCACGACATTCGACGAACACTTAAACTCGAACCCCATAATGCGAGAGTGTTCGCCTAAACGTTTCATGTACTCTCTCTCTCTCAGGGTGGGATGGGACGAAACTGGGATTCTTCATTTGGAGATATAACTAGTTACTCTGTCTCGTGCTCGTTACGCCACGTGAATTTCCTTCCCGGGTTGAAGTTTGCTCGCTGAACTTTGAACCTTGTGTGTGGAAACCAAAGGTCCAAGGGCCGTGTCTGTAGTGACAGCTCAGTTCTGCCTCGGCTTTCAAACATAACGGCTCGTGGCGTGGCTCCGGCTCGACTCACGGAAATCCTGAGGCTGCCCGGCTTGAGTTTATTAAGCATGGCTCTAAGCCGCCTACGATATGCGCCCAGAACCCGAGCCTGAGCCGAGCCGTGACTAAGAACACCGGCCTCGGGATACGTGGGTTGCTGTGCATTGTGGCAAAGGGGTCGTCCGGTTGAAAATGTTACCGTCTGTGGCGTTTGGAAAAGAAAAAAAGGTTTCAATCGGAGGGCATTTCCAAACCGCTGTCGAGTAGCCTCGCTCCGTTTGGCGAGAAGAGTCGTCATGTGTGCGTTTACCTGTTGAAGACGTTTCTTGGATCACTCTCACGCGTAGGAGCCCGCTGTGGCAAGGCATGGCGCGCAGTTTCCCCCTGCTCTGGTTTATGAACGATGTAAGTAATAGGGATGAGATATTTATCGTTAATGCTGTCCTGTGGTCACTACAGGAGCGGGGAGTGTGTGGCGATGGCCACGCATTGCTGATTGGCATGGGGGGGGGGGGCATGGGTTAAGGCTGGTGGAGAATGGATTAGTGCTAAACTTTATGCTCAGATGTATTTTCTTCTCGTTATTAAAAAAAAANCCCGATTTAAAAAAAAAGTACAAAAAATTAATTGCACAAAGGTAATTGTGCGTGTACATATTCGAGACACAACGTCAAATTTGTAATTGTTTATAGATTTGCCTGAGTTGTATAGTACATGTTGCAGGATTTTGGGGTAACTCGAGCAGGGAAAGGGGTATTTGGTTAGGTTATGGGTGGTGGGGGGGGGGCATGTGGGCTAGGCACACCGGGATTGTTTTTTACTTGTACAAACTAAAACAAAGCCACCCGAATCCAAGGGTTGCGTTCAAGAGTCTCTCGATCTGCCCGGACGTCTGTCATGTACAGGATTGAAACGGCACGCCGGGCAGCTCGTAATGTTTGTTCATATAATAATTAGTCTTGAGACGGTGTTCAGGTGCGCTCGACAAACACAAATAAGCGTAACGCAAAGTGGAGGCGGGAGGGGAGGCGGGTGTTATTTTTATTTGTCTCTTGAACACCCACGTGCTTACGGCTGTTGTAGCGTGAAGCAACTTAGCGTTGGTATTTACAAGTCTAGTTTCGAGCGGGCGCTCTGGCTGGTGGACACACACAAAAAAAAAACCTCCGCCACGTGCGTGAATTGAACTTGGCGGGGATGTTGTCGCTACCGCGGGTGGCGAGAGAAAGCGCGGACGCTGGAAACGCTTCTCCACCGCCGTCATTATCGCCGCCTTACAATGAAACAGTATATTTATATATAGAACGCCTATAGCAATCCACTCTCCTGCCGTCATGTAACGGGCAGCACACTGGACTTGCAATCATCGCAGAGGTCGCCGGTTGAAACATTGGGGCCGTTTCTTTAAATGCTCCTCCCCCCACCACCACCACCACCCTCCCCGCTTCTGTCCACCCATCGTGCGCGGTGGCGTGAATTGTGAGCATTCTCACTCCTCGGTGACATCTGGCCAGCGTGGAAGAGTAGGCAAAATTCTCCCGGGGGGGGGGGGTCCTCTCTAGAGCTCCGTCTATCGGTGAGGCCCTCCGCCAGCTTTGGTGTGAGCGAGCACTTGCACGGCTGCGCTTTCACCTTTGTCAATCCGCTGCTGGAGCTGTCGTCTCTGTGGCAATGGATCTTCTTGGCCGCCTACTCCTGAAGAAGAGCCCCGTCCGGCGCTGCACCGCAGAATTTCTCGTCTCTGTTAAAGCTGGCGTCAACGATGATGGTGGTGGCGGGGGCGGTGGTGGTCGTGGTGACAGTTGTGCGTTTCTCACCCCACGACGTTAACTGCGTGGGTGGGGTGAACACCCAACCCAAAATAACCGGCAGTCATCACCGCGTGAACCGGCTTGACCGTGACCGGCCATCAAATTGGTGAACGCAATTAACCAGCGGTGCGCCATGGCTGGTTTGTGTCACCCCCCCCCCTCCATCCCGCGTTGTGCTGCGGTGACGCAGCCACAGCGCCGGGGCTCCGTGGGATGAAACGTTTGAGGGCCGTGGGCCTTCACCGCCGTTTGCGTCCACAGCGCTTGTCCCCGTTGACCGATTGGCTCCTGCCAGTGGTGGACATTCCACATTCCTATGGCAGGTGCCAGTAGATCCATTGGACGACAGCTGTTAACTTAACCAGAAAGCGTTAGCTCGTTTTAGTCTAACCCGGAGGAGGTATGAAGATAAAATGTTGCCGCCCCCCCAATTGGGATTTAAACTCAACCATCCAATTATTATTACTACGCTTGTTCACCAAGGGAGGGCCTCACTGAGTCTCGTGACTCTTTTTGCAGAAGGGTCCTGCCAGTATTGCGCTGTCGCTTCGTGTCATCCCCCAGTCGACTGATTCGCAACGTAACTTTTCAAATTCGGACCCGACGCCGAACCAACGCAGCGGTGGGCGGCCTCCAGAGTCTTCGAAAAACACACGGTCGGTACTAACGCCCCCCCCCCCCCGCGGCGTTAACCCAGGGCGGCTACTGCCGGATCGTGCGAACCGGGCGCTTTTAACACGCGCGCGCGCCACCGTTCACATCCACTTATCGTCGTCTGTTGCCCGGTGACGAACGGTCAGCAAGCCCAACGTACCACCCCACCACCACCCCCCCCCCACACACAAACCCACCATTGACGTCCAGTAGATAGCGTGACCACGCAGGCAACCGCAGGGGTTCGTGACTTGCAGAGAGAACGCGAGGCTTAGGGGTTCGCTCGCTCGCTTGCGCGCGCGTGTGGGACGCCCCAACCAGGCCTCGGTTGGCCCACCCGTCGTTTTGTAATGGCAAACGAGATGATGATAATAATTAATGAAAAAATTTTTGTACGCAAAGGGGTGGTTAAACGATTTCAACAAAACGAGCAAAAACAGGCAGACGATGCACGACTTCACCTCGACTTTGCTAAGTACATAATATACTGTGTGTTGTATTTTTAAAAAGGCTGTTTTCATAATATTTGTAGTTTTGAGTGATTGTCGGACAGCCTATGGAAAGTAAATAATAATAAGATTCACTTGTTAACACATGCAGTTATATACCTTGAGCCTGTGTGTTGACGTGTGTGTACATATACAAGTCCGCAAATTCGTTAGTACGTCATTTTAGCACCCTATGTTTATTTTTCTGCTTGGTTTACTGGTTTTTTACCTTTTTGAGGTGTCTCTTTTTTCAATAAACGTACAAAACATAACCGCCCTGCTCGTCGAAGCTTCTTCTCGCACGACGCTGACCGGCAGCGTCCGGGACCCCGACATATGGCCATGCGGCCAGATGTGCAACAACGTTGCGTGTTCATAATAGAGGTTTGTTGTGTTAGATCGTGTAAATATAATAAATGTGTCGTTAAAACCCACCACCCGACACAGCCAACTAGTAAGGAAGGGTTGTCACATCAACAGAACGTGACCAATTCGTCACTAGTACAGTACTAGTGTGTAGTGTAGAGTAATGTAATGTATAGTGTAGTATACTAGTACAGCACTAACCGGTGTGTTGGAGAGCCAAGCCACAACATTTACAATCTGAGTACGACGTTTCGCCAGTAATTACAACCGGCTTCATCGTCGCGAAAGCCGACGTGTTAAAACGTTGTGTGTGTGTTACAGGCCAGACCTCGCTTAGTGCTCAAGATGCGTTCCCAGAGAAGTGAAAAAAATAACTGTATTACATACCGCACTTCCCACAAGGCCTCCAAGCGATTTGCATACAATGCTAAGTTACGGAGTAAGCCTGCACCAAACAGGGTGAGCCTTGAGACGCCATCTAACAAGTGTCGCGGACTCAAGTTCAAGTTCATGTATTAGGTGTAGCCCTGTGAGCCATTCGGCTCTTGAATCGGGTGCAACCGCAACAAACAAAAAACAAAAACACGAACAAAAAACATCTTAAAGTGAATATGTGACTGAGTGCAAACAGAAAATCCAAGAAAAGACAGCAAAATATTGCAGAAAAAACACCGTACACCAATGCTGTGTGCAAAANTCCCAGTGGGTGCAAGTCAAACAACCAACAACAACCACAAGACAACTTAGATTAAGGCCATCAGTCTAACTCTGTACTCCAACAAACAAACATGGCCAAACCAATACACTTTTCGATATCACCAAAATAAAGCCACGAAAGCAATAAAACAGTGATCATAGGAACTGTGACAGAATTCTCACAATAAATGGCATGAACAACACGCTATAACGAATTGCCGTTGTGCGAGGTTCTGCCCAGACCGTGCGCGGCTCCTCGGCATTGCATCTGTAATAAAAGACTCCGTCAGGCACTGCTGGTCTCCGCTTGTCTTTTATTTAGGTTCTTCTCCGCACCCCCACTGGCCTCCTCTCGGACCAGTGTCGTCTCGCGCGCTCCCTCTCGCGTGCCCGCACGCTCCTCCGTTAGCTCCTCTACTCCCGCACTCCGCACACCGCTGGCCGACGGCGTGCTGAGGTCCTTCGGCCACGTGGCCGATGGCACGGATCTTTCCTCACCACCCAACGTGGCTCAGCCTCTTAACTTCCCCAACTGCCCCGATCTCTTCCGGGCTCCTACTTATATACATTCCCCCCACGTAACTCTGACTCCTCCCTTCCGGATCATCAGATCCGGCCTTCCAATACTACCCCGCTGGCTCCGCCCCATTCACCTCGCCTCCCATTGGAGCCGAGGTGAACGGTGGCCCCTCCCACACGCCCCATAGACCAGGCTCCGCCCCCTAATACCCCGGGCCGTGTGATTGGACCCGAGCCCAACAACAACCCATTTACGCTCGCATTACACATCGGCTGCCACTGCTTACCACTGTAGGGGTTATTATGGGGAGAAAGGCGGACAGAAACACAAGGGTGTCTGCTCCCACACACGGGTGTCTACATCCACGTCCGCATCGGTTAACCCTGGGGGCCATGGGGGGCTGTGATCCCCATAGCCCCACCCCTCGGGAGGATTCCTATAAAAGGCGGGGAGCCAGAGGGCTCCGGGCCAGTGTGTTAGAAGCTTACCAGCGAAGACTGAAGACCGGCAGAATAGGCCCTGTGTCTCCCCTGGCTCGCTGTCCTTGTCAGGGCCGAGCAGGGCAAGCCAGTGGCGCGGCCCAAGAGCTCCAGGACCTCATCTTCTTGGTTCTTTCGGTAAAGTCACGTAGAGTGGAAATAATAAAATAATAAAAATAAACCAATAAAATAATTCTCACGACGTTTCGGCCACAACGCAAGCAGCCGTCCTCAGGTGAAGAACAGGTCTGTCGAGAAGAACACTGTCGAGAAGAAGCGTCTGAATGACTTATTCAGACTCTGTCTTCTCGACAGACCTGTTCTTCACCTGAGGACGGCTGCTTGCGTTGTGGCTGAAACGTCGTGAGAATATTTATTGTTTTTATTTTTTATTATTTNATTATTTCCATTCTACGTGACTTACCGAAAGAACCAAGAAGATGAATCCCTGCAGTCACGAAAGCTTCAGGACCGCTGCTCTTGTAAGAGCACGGCCTGGTTAGCTGGGTGCCGGGATCCGTGCTTGACCAGGGCCGGATCAGATAAACTCCCGAGCACTCGTAGCGGAGGACTGGCAATAGGACAGTCAGGGAATAGTGCTAGGGGTGTTTCCCATTGAGTACGGGTGAAGGGGCCGTTACCCTTCAAGTGTTGTTACCCCTTTGGTTAAATACAAGAGTGTGCCTCAACTACTTCGTCTGACTCACTGAGAACTCACTACACCACGACCGCACACACACAGCGAGCGACGGGAAATCTGTAATTCTAACCATCAACAAGCCCCCGAATGACGACGTCTGGCTCCGGTACCCGGGAGGAACATGACGGGATCTCGGTGCGGAGAGAGAACACACGAAAGGAAGGGGCGGGGGGGGTGCTGATCCATCGTACATATCGTACATCGCACCAGGCACAATCACTGCTACGTACGGCGGTGAAGTCTTCATGATGTCCCCAACGCATTTACACTTGCGTTAGTACGGCTGCTGTGGATGGACGGTGTGAAATTCCAATTGAGATTTTCGTAGAAGCTCGACAAATCTTGTAATAACGGGAAGGAGGCGACCCGTGTCGGTTCTGATGAGGGTGCTAGACGGGCCAAGAAAGATTGATGATTGATTGATTTTAATTTGTTAGCGTGGGTCAGAAACATTGAGCAACTTAACCGCTTCTGTGTGAATGGTCAGAGATGGTGGTGAGATGTTAACGTCCTCGCCTGGTATACAGGAGCTCATGCGTTCGATCCCGACCCTGATGCCTGTATATTTGGAGTTTGCATGTCATTCTCTATCCGTGATGGCGTGGGGTTTTTTTTTTTACGGGTCATCCGTTTTTTCTCCTTCCACATTGAGAATCAACACACGTTCTAGAGTATTTGGCTGCTTTGAATTTCCACGACGATGATGATGATGATAAGCCACTTCGTTGAGCTATCATTTGTGGCCAGGTCACTTCTGAAAAAAGGGCTAGTGGGCTTTACCTGGTCAAATAAACAATAGTTTATATATCCTGCGCAGTGCCCCTTATTTATGTATTCCCGGCTGCTCATCTTGAATTGTTGAACTGTTGAAGTTTCCTCTTTTTATACGTGCACAAAGTGAATTTTAATCGCGTTCATAATTAACGTTTTGTAAATGCGACCTTTCAAATGAAAATTGCTCAATTTTTTTACCCGAAAATTACTTTGAAAATAGTAATCATGACGTCGTCTTGAAAAACTCTCGCATCAATGTGTACGTGGAAACTCAAGAGTGGGGAGAGATTACACAGACTAAGGGGTGCGTGGGGGGGGGGGCGGAGTGGGGAGAGAGTGGGGAGAGTGTGACGCTCTTCGTTGCCTGGGCGTCGTCGAGAGTGGAGGAGAGGCAGGGAGTGGGGGGGAGTGTGAAGACATAGGGTGGCTGGAGAGAGTGGGGGAGGGTGGGATAGGGTTAAAATTAGGGATAGGGTTAGGGTTATTATTTTAAAAAAATTGGGGCCAGGATCAAAGTCTATGTGTACAGTTTATAAAATGTTGGGAAAAAAGAGAGAGTGGGGGGGAGGTGGAGAGAGTGGGGGGTGGAGAGAGTGGGGGGAGGTGGAGATAGTGGGGGAGGATGAGAGTGGGGGGGAGGTGGAGATAGTGGGGGGTAGGGTGGAGATAGTGGGGGAGGGTGGGGGATAGGGAGATGAGGAGGGAGTGAAGAAAGAGGCAGGGAGAGGAAATGGAGGGAGTGGGGGGAGGCGGTAAGGGGAAGAGATAATGGAGAGAGAGGGGGCAGGGGAGACGTGGGGTGAGGGTGGAGGGGCCCGGAGGGATGAAAGAAACATTTGGGGCTGTTTGAGATGGAGAGAGAGAGTTGGAAGGATGGGAGAGGGAGACAGTGGGGCGAGATGGAGAGAATGGGGGGAGAGAGGAAGATAGAGATGGCGGGAGAGGGGGTGGGGGGATATGGAGAGAATGGGGGAGGGAAAGAGAGGGTGGGGAAGAGAGAGGGAGACAGAGGGAGAGAGAGACGACTTCGAAACCACTTTTATTGCCGCCAGCAGCAACAGCACTGGAGGCGATTTTGATACGAAACAGTCACCAGCTACAAATAAACAAACACAATAAACACACAGGCGCAGTGGCGCTAGATGCGCTGCACACAACACAAAAAGTCACGTGGTGGTGGTCATCGCGCACGCCACGGTGACGAGCGAGCGCTTCAGAAGGTGAACACCACGAGGGTGCCGTCCACGCTGGTGCAGAGAGGGCTTGTCCGGCTCCCCAGCGTTCGAAGACGTGCACATCACCGACATGTGTGTGGTACATGGCGTGCTCCAGCCGGAGCCGCGCCTTGAGCAGGCCTCTGAACACTGGAAGCACAGAGCAGCCGTCAGTGTCACCTTGCAGCATTTTTTTCTCGTCTTGTACACCGCCATCTTCGCCTGAGCACAGGCGAAGTTGGCGAGGTCATGGCGCTTGGTAGCCAGGTAAGGCACCACCCATATACAAAGCTGCTGTTGTAGAAGGGCACCCCAGTTTCCTGAAGATGTTCCCCAAAAGGCGGAACATTGGTTTAAGCCGCTGGCAGCGTAAGTACTGGTGGGGCAGATCCTCCTAGCACTGCATAAAATGCAAAGTCTGTTACCCCTGGCGAGATTCGGCTGAGCTACACGGCCGATGGCAAAGTGCAGTGTGCCAACCTCCACTGGAGGTCACCGCAGCGTTTGGCTACGGGGNAGACTTGTCCATTTGTTTCCACTGGGGGCGGCCGCAATGAGAGGAGAGAAACGGTCTCTCCATTTTGTGGCCGGTAGGTCGGCCAGCTCCCGGGAATGCAGCGCCTTGACACAGCCACGTGTAGAGCGCCTTGACACAGCACGTGTAGAGCGCCTTGACACCGCACGTGTAGAGCGCCTTGACACAGCACGTGTAGGCGCCTTGACACAGCACGTGTAGGCGCCTTTACGCAGCACGTGTAGAGCGCCTTGACACAGCACGTGTAGAGCGCCTTGACACAGCACGTGAAGAGCACCTTGACACAGCACGTGTAGAGCACTGTGTTTGGGCACTCTTCAGGGCAAGTTCCTTCAGCCTCGGAGCTTCAGTAGCTTGCCGGAGTCGCTGTGGCCAGGGGCTGCATGCAGGAGAAGCAAACTCCGAGAAGGAGGAGGAGGAGTGGGGGAGGGCTGCCACCATCCCCGGTTCCTCCAGCTTCAGGCGCAGCTCCTTCATGGCGCAGAGCGACATCCCGCAGCAGCTTCTCCCCGGCGAGCGTAGAGCGAGTCCCCTAGCGGTGCGGCGATCTCAGCTGCCGTCTTCCACTGGGCTGGTGGGCCTGCACGAGGTGGAAGACTGTCCGCAGCCCTGCTGATGTGAGGCGCAGAGGCAGGGTGCTCTCTCCTCTGATCCCTGGAAGAGGCCGTTGCAGACAAGGGCTCGTTCAGGATCTGCGGAGGTCGTAGGGCGCACGCGTTCTGCTCCACTCGAAGCTCCGCCACGCGTCAAGAGGCTCTGGTGATAACCTGGCAGCCTTGTGTAGTCGACCAGGATCAGGTCCATCAGGAAGAGCTCCTGACCGTACCCCAGGCACCCCCTGCATTCGTCATCAGGGTGAGGGCCGGCGACTTCCAGGGTAGCTCCTCCCGGTGGTACAGCAGCCGCCTGACGGTCACGAGCCTGAAGCTCATGACCCTGGCGGTGACGTCCACCAGACCCTGGTCACCCTCACCCACCGGCAGGCAGAGAACGCCCGGCCTGAGCCAGTGCTTCCCATGCAAACGAAGTGTGAGAGAGAGAGAGAGGCGATGCCAAGCTCGCCATTTACAGGGCGAGGAAGGTGGCCCTGGATGGGAAACGTCCGGCCAGCAGCCTGGGCATCTTCCGCGCTTGGTCGGAGCCAGGGTGTGTGGCTGGGTTCCGCCATGCGCGGCTGACCCACGCCGTGCCGGCCTTCAAGGAGCAGTGGGCGATGGAGGAGGTCGTGTGCTCGGTGGCAGATGATGGGAGCTCTGCATGCTGTTATGAGCTACCCATGGGGGGCTGTCGGACCGCGAGAAGGGCTGCGTGTAGAACGAGAGAGTGAGCGAGAGCGTGAGCGAGAGGTGGGGTTTACATAAAGCAAAGTTATTATAAAAAAAAATTACGAAATGATGAACGAAGCAAAGTGCCGACTACACCGAGCATCTTCTTGTTTACACTGATCGTAACAAAAAAAAGAGGGTTGGGAAGAGAGGGATGGGAAGGGAGAGAGGGGAAGGGAAGAGAGAGGGTGGAAAAGAGAGAGAGGGTGGGGGAGAGGGAGGGGAGAGGGCGGGTCCTGGTGCTGGGAGGATGAGAGGAGGAGGAGGAGGCGGGGGTAGGGTGGAGTTGTGAGTGCGGATCTCGGTTGGGCGGCGTTCGTGCCACTTCGCGTTTAGAGCGCAGAGCGAAGACCCGCACGCTTACTGCTCAGAGCGACTCCGAGAGAGATCCACACACACACAGAGATTCACACACACAGAGATTCACACGTAAATTGTCACAGACAGATTTACACACACAGAGACTCACACACACAGAGATTCACACACAGAGATTCACACATAAATTGTCACACCGACTGATTTACACACACAGAGATACATTCACACAAATTCTCACAGATTCACACACACACAGATTCACATAGAGAGAGATACAAAGATACACACTTCGAGATTCACACAGACATACACACGAGGCAACGGCACACACAGAGCCACACGGAGACAGAGAGATAACACAGAGACACATCATAGAGACTCGGAGATAGAAATACGGCGAGAGGCTTAGACATTACACATACACGCAGAGGCACCCAGAGACGTAGAGAAACACACACAGAGCTACAGATACGCAAGGACAAGAGACACACAAGGACACGAGACAGAGAGTCGGGACAAAGACACACACACAGACCTAGAGAGACGCGCAGACACACACACACACAGAGACACACAGACACACACAGAGACCTAGAGAGACGCGCAGACACACACGANACACACAGAGACCTAGAGAGACGCGCAGACACACACGAACGCACAAAGACAAATTGCACAGACGCACACGATCTATACACCGGGAGGCAAGTGCTGTTAGCAACCACCTATTATTAGACAGACACGTGGCGTGTGCAGACACACAGACACACATCAACGTACACACAACACGCACAGACACAAAAGGCACCAAGTGACGACGGCGCAGGTTACAAAAATAGACTTTGCTGAATTCGTCGAGTTTGCAACCATCGCGCGACAAACACCACCAACGGGACGGATATTACGAATTAAATAGAGCGCGCGCGCACACACACACACACAGAGATACAGGCTGCATGCATACACATCGTGGAGTGTATTGATCTCGTAGACCACACCGCACACACACACACACCCGCCGTCGCCGTGCGTGTCTTTGGTGGAGTCCTAATTGGTGAACAAAGCCAGGAATCGATTCGCTCGCTCACTCGCTCGCCCACACAAGAGCGTCCAGCCATGGCGAGCGCGCAACGGCAAGCAGCGTGAGGAGTCGCCTGCCCTCAAGTTTATCAGGTGAGAGAGAACCGCTGACAGCCGGCGCGTTCGTTCGCGAACTCATTCGCGAACTCATTCGCGTACTCGTTCACGCGCGCACGCGCATTCGCTCGTTCACTCGTTCACCTACTCGCTCACAGATTCACTCTCGTTCGTATGCACTCGCTCATTTGCTAATTCGTTCGCTCTCATTTATCCATTCGCGTAACTCGACGCGCTCACCAATTCACTCACTCATTCACTCACTCGTCCATTCACTCATTCACTCACTCGTCCACTCACTCATTCACTCGCTCGTCCACTCACTCATTCACTCACTCGTCCATTCATTCACTCACTCGTCCATTCGCTCACTCATTTACTCACTCGTCCATTCACTCATTCACTCACTCGTCCATTCGCTCACTCATTCACTCACTCACTCATTCACTCGCTCGTCCATTCACTCACTCATTCACTCACTCGTCCATTCGCTCACTAATTCACTCACTCGTCCATTCGCTCACTCATTCACTCACTCGTCCATTCGCTCACTCATTCACTCACTCATCCATTCACTCATTCACTCACTCACTCATTCACTCACTCGTCCATTCACTCACTCATTCACTCACTCGTCCATTCACTCACTCATTCACTCACTCGTCCATTCGCTCACTCATTCACTCACTCATTCACTCACTCATTCACTCACTCACTCAATCACTCACTCGTCCATTCGCTCACTCGTCCATTCGCTCACTCATTCACCCAACTGCGCCTGTTTAACGCAGGTGAGAGGCTGAGATCTCATGAGACCAGCGACGTCTCAGTTGCTCGTGTGACCCGATGCTCAAGCGTGGACTCACTCATTCGCTCACCCGTTCATGTATTAGCCGTCCGGCTTGCTAGCAGCAGCAGCTGCTGCTTGAGTAACAGCAGCTGTGTGAGTAACGATCGCAGGAGTAACAGCAACACGAAATCACGAGCAGCAGTAACAGCAGCTGCGTGAGTAAAAAACAAAATCGAAGAATCATCTTCATTTGCCGCGGTCTTCATATACAACGAGCGGCATTGCCACTTTGTGAGCAGTCAGGCGGGCTCGTTCATCGGGATCTACCGGACCCGCCACCATAATGTGGAATTTCCTCCACTAAAACGAACACACAATCAATGCGACCTGTTGGCTTCGGAGCCTCAGCTTAATTAACCCCTCTGGGTTAATTACTCTCCCTCTGTGTGTGTGTAGTGTGTGTGTGTTGTGTGGTGTATGTGTGGTGTGTGTGTGNTGTGTGTGTGGTATGTGGTGTATGTGTGGTGTGTGTGTATGGTGTGTGTGGTGTGTGCGGTGTGTGTGTGGTGTGTTTGTGGGTGTGTGTGTGGTGTGTGTGTGGTGTGTGTGGTGTGTGTGGTGTCTGTGTGGCGTGTGTGTGTGGGTGGTGTGTGTNTGTGTGTGGCGTGTGTGTGATGTGTGTGTGTGTGTGACGTGTGTGGTGTGTGTGTGGGATGTGATGTGTGTGGTGTGTGTGTGGGTGTGTGTGTGTGTGTGTGNTGTGTGTGTGTGTGTGTGTGTGGTGTGTGGTGTGTGTGTGGTGTGTGTGTGGTGTGTGTGTGTGTGTGNTGTGTGTGTGTGTGTGTGTGTGTGTGTGTGTGGTGTGTATGTGTGTGTGGTGTATGTGGTGTGTGTGGTGTGTGTGTGTTGTGTGTGTGGTGTGTGTGTGTGTGTGTATGTGTGTGTGTGTATGTGGTGTGTGTGGTGTGTGTGTGTGTNGTGTGTGTGGTGTGTGTGTGTGGTGTGGTGTGTTTGTGGTGTGTGTGCGTGTGTGGNTGTGTGTGTGTGTGTGTGGTGCGTGCGTGNTGTGTATGTGGTGTGTGTGTGTGGTGTGTGCATGGTGTGTGTGTGGTGTGCGTGTGTGTGTGTGTGGTGTGTGTGTGTGTGTATGTGTGTGTGCATGGTGTGTGTGTGGTGTGTATGTGATGGTTCTGTATTGCCCGCTGCCACAAGAGTGGTGTCAGCGAGCGCCTATTAAGGCCGGCGACCTGCGCCGCGTCACCCCCCTAGGGCGACTCCGTGTGTGAAGCTGCGTGAGCACTGCAGAGCGACACGTCCTAAGTCGGCGGTGTTTCTTCACTCATTTTTAGAGGGGTGGGTGGGTGGGTAGGGTGGTTAGGAGGAGGGCGCCACTTTCGCCGACAAGACATCGTGAGTGCGAGTGCCGACACTACATATTAAACCAGGGGTCGGGAACCTTTTTGACTGGGAAAGCCATAAAAGCCAAATATTTCGAAATATATTTCATTGAAAGCCATATAGTATTTTTAACGTATAATAAATTAAATACGTCTTACTTTTAATGCGACTTCTGGTGCTGCATGGTTTTGCTGATGGCCTTGTGTAGTCTGGTTCATACGTGGTGAGGTTGAGCTTCATGCAGGGCGTGACCCGTGAAATTTATCTTCAAACTAATTTCTGTTACTTTAAAATGACACAGTATTATTAAGCAATATCACAAGTATTTTAAAATCAGTTCCAAACTGATTTTTTATTACTTTTTATTATTTTTTCAACTCAAAATTGTCTGGGAGCCATATGCCGTCACTGGAAGAGCCATATATGGCTCGCGAGCCATAGGTTCCCGACCGCTGTGTTAAACCATTGTTGGGTTTGGCAGCAGCATGATGATTATGGGTGGTGGGGGGTGTCACTCGTTGTGTGTCGTGGGGGGGGGGGGTCACTCGTTGTGTGTCGTGGGGGGGGNTCACTCGTAGTGTGTCGTGGGGGTCACTCGTTGTGGGTTGTGTCGTGGGGGTGGGGATACACCGCACGTCAGAGGCCGCACTAAAGGCCACCAGGGTCCGCACTTGCCCCGCGCTCCTGTAAGCCTTCCCGGGGAACCTTTGTCTTGTTGTGAGCAGCGACCACGAGTTGGATTCCGACTCACGACCAACATCGAAGACGATTGTTTGCACCGGTCCTGTGCCTCCTCCCTAGGTCGACTCGGCCTCAAATGAGCACCTGGTGCAATGTGTAAAAAAAACATCGCCGCTTGGGAGACAAAGGCGGCCGGGCGTGGTGCTGGCCACCCACCGCTCGTGTACCGTGGCGGCCTTCATTGGTGCTCGCTAACAGCACTTGCCCCAACAGTCTGTTAAGGCTACACGGGGGACTTCGTCTTGTTGTATATTGCTCGAGCACTATACCGCTTACACAACATGCGATGCAATGAACGGGCCACGGCTAACGTCAGTGGCCGGGAGTGAACGCCCCAGCTCCTCACCCCCCCCCACCTCCAACCAATCCCCTTCACGAACGCGCCGTGACCAGCGTGGTGAAGTATGGCCCAGCAACCCCCACGACGAACCCCGACGCCACGCGGCGTGCAGGAGCCATTCATCCCCGCAGCAGCCTCCTGCCGATCGTGCGGGAGTACGCAGGATTCCTGCGGTATGGGATGGGGTGTAGGGAGTAGTGCAATGTGCGTTGTGCAGGGTGTAGGGTGTAGGGTGTGCAATGTGCACGGTGCAGGGTGTACGGTGTAGGGGTAGTGCAATGTGCGCGGTGCAGGGTGCAGGTGTAGGGTGTGCCAATGTGCGCGGAGCGTAATGTGCATGGTGTAGGGTGTAGGGGGTGCAATGTCCATGGTGTGCAAAGTGCAGGGCGTACGGTGCAGGGGTGCCAAGCGCAGGGTGTGTGCGTGATGTGCAGGGTACAGGGCGTGCACTGTGCCGGGCTCCCTTTAGGTTGACTCGGCCTAAACTGAGCACCTTGATGCGTCGTGGAAACAGCAGCGCGGGCCGGAAGGAGACGGAGGCGGCCAGCAGTGGTTCTTGCCCACGCTGTGGTTCAACAGCAGCACTTGGCCCAACAGTGCGCACGGCTACCCGGGGAACTTGTCTCTTTTGTATTTAATTTTGCCTGTGTGTGGTGGGTGGGGAGCGGTGGCGCAGTGGTTAGCGCCCTGCGCACGAAGCTGGGTGACCCGAGTTAGAGACCCCGCTCACGGCCACCAACACCCAGTGACGATGATCTGAACCGGCGGTCCTGGCTCTCCCCTAGGTCGACTCAGCCTCAAACGAGTACCTGGTGCTGTGTGTTGTAAACATGATCACCCCCACCCCCAACCTCGTGTTGCGTGCCGTGCCAACTTTCACAGGTGCTTCTCGCCAACAGCACTTGCCCCAACAATCTGTTGAAGGCTATACGGGGCGTGGAAGGGATCTTTGCCTGTGTGTCGTTGTTGCGTGCGCGTGCGTGCGCGTGCGTGCTGTGTGTGGTGTGTACACACACTCGTGCGCATTGCACGGAGGAGTGCACTTAAGATGCCACGGGCAAAATTACCTGCCAGATTAATTAGCAGACGCAGATTGCATTATTCATGCGCGACGCGGCGGTGAGCGCGTAGCTACTGGACAGCCACTCACGAAAACCCCCATTTGGGAGGGCGGAGGGGGGGCTCTACGATTTAATCATTTCAATTGAAACTCGCGGCCCAGACCACCTTGGGCCGTACGGGGTAGCTGCTTCCACCGGGAGAGGGGGCAGGTGGTGCCCTTCCAATGTTTGGGATGAGGATCTCAAAGTGATGGTGGCATCATTTTGTAAACCTCCCCACCCCTCAACCCTCTCTATTGAAGACCGAAACATGAAGACGTGTTCACGATTTCGGGCTGATCGTCTGATGATGCTGCTGCTGGTGATTGCTGTTGTTGTATTTACCAGCGAAACGTCGCAGTACTCGAATTAGTGGGCGCCCCTGCGGTGGCTATGAGATGTTAACTACCTCGCCTGGTCTACAGGAGGTCGTGGGTTCGATCCGACACCGACGCCTGTTTTATATTTGGAGTTTGTGTCTCTCTCTTCAGCATCACGGTGGCTATGAGATGTTAACTACCTCGCCTGGTCTACAGGAGGTCGTGGGTTCGATCCCGACACCGACGCCTGTTTTATATTTGGAGTTTGTGTCTCTCTCTCTTCAGCATCACGGTGGCTATGAGATGTTAACTACCCGCCTGGTCACAGGAGGTCGTGGGTTCGATCCCGACACCGACGCCTGTTTTATATTTGGAGTTTGTGTCTCTCTCTCTCTTCAGCATCACGGTGGCTAGGAGATGTTAACTCCTCGCCTGGTATACAGAAGGTCGTGGGTTCGATTCGACCCTGACGCGCTGTAATTTGGAGTTTGCGTTCTCTCTCCCCGTGGTCGAGTGGATTTTCTCCGGGTCCTCCGTTTTCACATTTAGAAACACGCGTTAGATTTGCCCGCCAAAAAACCCTTTTGTACAGAGAGATTCATCTTGTATTTGATCTTCGCACCGTACGTAGCCAAACGTGCTAATTGGAGGTGCGTACTCTTGTGCTATTCTAATGACAATAAAGTGCCATCTCCGAGGTTTGCTCGCCACGACGAGAGGGCTTCAAGAGAGAGGGAGAGAGAGAGTTTGCGTACTTTGTTTTGTGTTGCCCTTCCCTCGCACCTCCGATTAGTACGGATGGCTACGTACGGTGCGAAAGAAGTTCAACATACATACATAGGGAGACAAAGGTCCCCAGTATAGCCTGTTAGGGCAAGTGCTGTTTAGAGAGGAGCGCCCGATTAAGGGCGGCACGTAGACACATACACGGCGCATAGTCGCCCTTTAAAATGCGCTTCTGCGGCCGTCTGGAACGCTCTTCCTCGCGACATTAGGACGCCACTGGAGCTATCCACTTTTACTGGTAGGAACCCACTGGTTCCACCAGCCCACAGGGGATTATTGTGTCCGTCCGTCCGTCATGCGGGGAGGGGCTGGGTGGGAGGGAGGGCTGGGTGGGGAGGGCTGGTGGGAGGGCTGGGTGGGGCGGGTGAGGAGAGGCTGGGTGGGGAGGGTGGGGCTGGTGGGGGTGGGAGGGGTGGGGCTGGGTGGGGGTGGGNAGGGCTGGTCACCCCGTGGTGCCCTTATAAAACTCAACGTTTAACCTACTCACGCCGGCTTGTGCCCGCCCTCAGTCGGCCATATTTGCGGAATACACCACGCCGCCATTGACCCTGGCCATTGACCGAGCAACTAAACGTTCCTACCAGCTCCCTCCGCAGGAATGTGTTAAATCGTCGTCTAGATTGAATAACTCGATTGTCTTTAGAACTGCTTTGTGTGTGTGTGTTACAGCACTTGCCCCAACAGTCTGTTAAGGCTATACGGGGGATCTTTGTCTTTTTACTGGTGAAGTGATCGGGTCTCGAGTAGCGGCTCCAATGTTCACCCCACGCGCCCCTTGCTTGCTGCCACTGACGTGGAGCCGAGACCGGAGGGAGGAAACAAACCGGTTCACCGCGAGTTCGTAGCGCCTGTGCGCTAACCGCTGCGCCACCGCTCCTCCACCCGGGTTTAGGCAGGGGGGGGAGCGGGAGAGTTTTGTGCGTGGGTGGGACAGTCGGATGAACTCCCGTCTCTTTCTCTCTCTCGAGATGCCTTTCCCAAAGTCTGCCACGGAAACAGACTTCGCCTTTCCCGTGGCCCTTTTACAGGCGCGGTGAGCAAAGTGCAGTCAGTCAGTGGGCGAGCGCCTCTTAAGGTCGGCCACGGTTCACGAGGAGGAGTGGGGGGGGGAGGTTCGTGGACACCACCGCAAAGCTCCCCCGGGTAGCCTGTAACAGACAGCTGGGGCAAGTGCTGTTAGCGAGGAACTGCGCACGAGGGGTTGGGTGGGTGGGTGACACCGTGCCCGGCCGCCTTTGTCTTGCCAGTGGCGATGTTTACGTGCTCATTTGAGGCTGAGTCGACCTAGGGGAGAGAGGCCGAGTGCTGCTTCAGATAATCGTCGCTGCTATCGACCGTGAGCCGGCAATTGAACCCGGGGTTTTCGCCGGGTTTCGTAGAGCAACGTGCTAACCGCTGCGCCACCGCTCCCCCCTCTAATTCCACCACCACCAGCAGCACCCTCGAGCCAGCCCCCATTCGCCCCTCCCCCCAATCACCCTCCCCCANCCACCACTTGCCCCCGCGCCCTCCCCCATTCGCCCTCCCCCAACCACCACTTGCCCCCGCGCCCCTCCCCCATTCCCCCCGGCCCCTCCCCCCAACCACCACTTTCCCCCNGGCCCTCCCCCCACGCCCCTCCCCCCACCACCACTTGCCCCCGGCCCTCCCCCNAACCACCACTTGCCCCCCGGCCCCTCCCCCCTTCCCCCACGCCCCTCCCCCCACCACCACTTGCCCCTCCCCCTCCCCCGCTGCACGCCACATCTTTATCTCGAGTCAGCAGGCGCGGCTCGCATCCGTGACGCGGCCCACGGTGGCGCGTCACGGTCACTGTGTGTGACACGTGTGCGTGTGTGTGTGCGTCAGTGTGTGTGGGTGCGTGTGTGTGTGTGCGTGTGTGTGTGTGNGTGTGCGTGTGTGCGTGTGTCAAGTGTGTGTGTGCGCGTGTGTGTGTGTGTCAAGTGTGTGACACGTGTGTGTGTGTGGGTGCGCGTGTGTGTGTGTGCGCGTGTGTGTGTGGTGCGCGTGTGTGTGTGTGTGCGTGTGTGTGCGCGTGTGTGTGTGAGTGTGTGCGCGTGTGTGAGTGGTGTGTGCGCGTGTGTGTGAGTGTGTGCGCGTGTGTGTGCGCGTGTGTGTGTGTGCGCGTGTGTGTGTGTGGGTGCGCGTGTGTGTGTGTGCGCGTGTGAGTGTGTGGGTGTGTGCGTGTGTGTGTGTGCGTGTGTGTGTGTGTGTGCGCGTGTGTGTGGGTGGGTGCGTGTGTGTGTGTGTGCGGTGTGCGTGTGAGTGTGTGGTGTGTGTGTGTGCAGTGTGTAGTGTGTGTGTGTGCGGTGTGTGGTGTGTGTGTGTACGCGTGTGTGTGTGTGTNCGCGTGTGGTGAGTGTGTGCGGTGTGTGGTNTGTGTGCGGTGTGTGTGTGAGTGTGTGCGGTGTGTAGTGAGTGTGTGTGGGTGGGTGGTGTGTGTGCGCGGTGTGTGGTGTGTGTGTCTACATGTAGTGTGTGTGTACAGTGTGTAGTGTGTGTGTACAGTGTGTAGTGTGTGTGTCTACATGTAGTGTGTGTGTACAGTGTGTAGTGTGTGTCTACATGTAGTATGTGTGTATACATGTAGTGTGTGTCTACAGTGTGTAGTGTGTGTGTCTACAGTGTGTAGTGTGTGTGTACAGTGTGTAGTGTGTGTGTCTACATGTAGTGTGTGTCTACATGTAGTGTGTGTGTACAGTGTGTAGTGTGTGTGTGTCTACAGTGTGTAGTCTGTCTACAGTGTGTAGTGTGTGTATGAGTCACTGATAATCGTGCCCCAATCGTGTTATTGCGAATGAGTGAACCGTGGCCGTGGCAGATGCAGCTACCGATTTTACAAACGGAGCACACAGCAGGATCTCCTTGGGTCCACTGCCGTGCACAGTGTGACACACACACATATATTGTGAGTCTGTGGGTCTCTGTGTGAGTCTGTGGGACACATTGTGAGTCTGTGGGTCCCAGTGTGAGTCTGTGGGTCCCAGTGTGAGCCTGTGGGTCTCTGTGTGAGCCTGTGGGTCTCTGTGTGAGTCTGTGGGTCACATTATTAGTCTGTGGGTCTCTGTGTGAGTCTGTGTGAGTCTGTGGTTACATTATTTTGTTCTTGTGGGTCTCTGTGTGAGTCTGTGGGTTACATTATTAGTCTGTGGTCTCTGTGTGAGCCTGTGGGTCTCTGTGTGAGTCTGTGGGTCACATTATTAGTCTGTGGGTCTCTGTGTGAGTGGGTCCTGTGGGTTACATTATTAGTCTGTGGGTCTCTGTGTGAGTCTATGGGTCTCTGTGAGTCTGTCGGGCTCTGTGTAAGTCCATGGGTCTCTGTGAGTCTGTCGGGCTCTGTTTAAGTCTATGGGTCTCTGTGTGAGTCTCTGCGTTTCTACGTGAGAAGCTGCGTCTCTGTGTGCGTCTGTGGGTCTCTGTGTGCGTCTGTGGGTCTCTGTGTGAGTCTGTGGGTCTCTGTGTGAGTCTGTGGGTCTCTGTGTGCGTCTGTGGGTCTCTGTGTGAGTCTGGGTCCCGATGTGAGTATGTTGGTGTCTCTGTGAGTCTTGGGACACTGTGTGAGCGTTATGAGTCTCTGTGTGAGTCTTGGGTCCCGGTGTGAGTCTATGCCTCTTTGTGTGAGTTTATGGATCTTGTGTGAGTCTATGTCTCTCTGTGTGAGCCTATGGGTTTTGTGATAGCATCTTCTTTCTGTGTGAGCTTATGACTCACTGTGCCAGTCTTTGTGTGTATGCTTATAGGTTTCTGTGTGAGTATATGTGTCTATGTATACGTGCCTGTGTATATGTGTGAGGATTTAGATCTATCTGTGTAGTCTGTGTCTGTGTGAGTTTGTGAGTCTGTGTGAGTCTGTGTCTGTGTGAGTCTGGATGACTCTCTGTGTGAGTCTGTGTCTGTGTGAGTTTGTGTCTGTGTGAGTCTGGATGTCTCTGTGTAAGTCTGTGTCTGTGTGAGTCTGAATGTCTCTGTGTGAGTCTGGATGTCTCTTTTTGTGTGAGTCTGTGTGAGTCTGTGTGAGTCTGTGTGGTCTCTGTGATGAACTCAGGGTCATTGTGCGCGTTCCCCGAGGCACGAATAATTCGAGTCACACTCGGCGTGCTCTCAAACCAGCAGCTGGATTCACAACTTAGGCGATGATTTCGAGCTGCTACTCAATTAACAACCATTCGAGGAAGCGGTTACGGACGTTTTATCCGTATTGAATTAGCCTCCGTGTATATACGTAGAANCACGTGTGTGTAATACCACGTGTTAAATTAAGGCCGAGTCGAGGGAGGGCATGGATACGTTTCAGATATCGCTCGCCACTGATGTTAGCCGTGCGCGCTTTTTCGCACACAAAGACAAAGATCCCCGTATAGCCTTCGACAGACTGTTGGGGCAAGTGCTGTTAGCGAGCACCTATGAAGGCCGGCACGGTACACGAGGGGTGGGTGGCCAGCACACGCCCGGCCGCCTTTGTCTCCCCAGTAGCAGATGCTTACACCACACTGGGAACTCATTTGAGTGACACGATCTAGGGAGGCTGGTCCAGAGAAATCGTCACTGGTGTTTCGCACAACAACAACCACCACCATTCGCTACTAAGTGGCGGTGACCTCACCACGATGCTTGTGCCAGGCCATGTGCACCTTGAGGCCACGTGAAGTGTCGAACAGGAGGTCACGGGGCAGACCCAGCAGGTGCCACGGGTGGATAATGTGCGTGCTTCGCACACACGCATTTTCAATTCACCCGGACTTGCGATTAGCACGGTTGGCTAGTACGGTGCGAAAGAAGTTCTACGTACATACGCGAGGCGTGCGTGCGAACACGAATTCAAAGTGTGTGTGCGTTCAAAAAAAATATTTAAATTATAAAACGTAATAAAAAACATTTCCTCTTTTTAATGGAGAAGGAAAAAAAGCCTCTTCAATCAAGTAACAATTTAACCATGGTTATGAATCACTATTTCAATTCCCCCCTCCATAATCACACCGGGGTTAGTGCTGAATCAGCAAAACAAGAACATATAAAATCGCTTCCCAAGTTTGTGCGATTTGTGATGATTAAACAAAACAAAAAACCCGGCAAACTTGTGTGCAGAAACTATTTTAAGAAATAAAATTCGTGCAAGCGCATGGACTCTGCAATTGGGTTGTATCGTTTCTGAGGGTTTAAGCTGTGGATGTGGGCGCGCTACTTTTATGATAACAACAACAAAACAACAACAACAACAACAAAACAACAACAAAGCAACAACAAAACAACANCAACAACAAAACAACAACAACAACAGCAACCAACAAAACAACAACACAAACAACCAAAAACAACAACAAAACACACAGGCAACAACAACAACAAAACAACAGCAAACAACAAAACCAACAAAAAAGGCGTCTTCCTCATTTCTCTATCTGCAGCACAAATCTGAACCACCCACCCCCTCCAGGATATGTCTTAGTAGGAGTTATCCCATAAAGAATACATCTCTAATAGGAGAATCGTGGATTGAGGGATGAATGATCGGAGTCGGAATAACACATTCCTGCGGAGGGAGCTGGTAGGAACGTTGGTTGCTCGGTCAATGGCCAGGGTCAACGGCGGCGTGGTGTATTCCGCAAATATGGCCGACTGTGAGGGCGGGCACAAGCCGGCGTGAGTAGGTTAAACGTTGAGTTTTATAAGGGCACCACGGGGTGACAGCCCCTCCCCACCCAGCCCCTCCCCACCCAGCCCCACCCTCCCCACCCTCCCCACCCAGCCCCTCCCCACCCAGCCCCACCCCTCCCACCTCCCACCCAGCCCCACCCTCCCACCCAGCCCTCCCCACCCTCCCCACCAGCCCTCCCCACCCTCCCCTCTCCACCAGCCCCACTCCCATTTTTTGATGCACGACGGACGGACACAATAATCCCCTGTGGTCTGGTGGAACAGGTGGTTCCAGTATTATTTTAAATGCAGAGGAATCCATGAGCTATGAAGCTCTTTGCTTGTTTGTTTTACAAATGTCCAGGGTCAGAACGTCACAAAAAAATCAATGCAAAGACGCGACATGAGTGCAGAGTATAGGGGAGGTAAACAGATCACTTAAAAAANTCTACAAATACAACGACGTTGATTTATGTTTTACCTTACAAGGTAACGCTCACTGAGGTATANGAACTTCTTTGAAGGAGCGACTGGCCACGAGTGATGGCTCAACAAACGTGGCTTATCGCCACATCGACATTTATAGCAACAAAATAATTGCCGTGTCTACCGCGGGTTATTTTCACCCCCGAGCACAAATTATCTTCTCAAATCAAAAAAATTGTTATAATGGATTTGACTGGTTCAGTTCCTTTGCTCTTTCTGCTTTTAGATTCCTTCATTTGCATCTACACGCACGCACACATGTAGTCTGTGCAGTGCATGCTGCAAAGACAAAGATCCCCCGTGTAGCCTTAACAAACTGTTTGTGGCAAGTGCTGTTAGCGAGCAGCACTAGGGCTGAACGATTTTGGGGAAAATATCTAATTGCGATTTCCTGACAGATATTGCGATTTGATTTGCGATTACATTTTTTAAGGCAAGCTTCAGTTCAATATTCACTGTGTAATAGATTTAAAACGTGTGATGGAGCATTGCCACATGATGCCATCAAAATATGAACTGCTCCATATATTCTAATGCAAGGATGAGAACTTAAAATAAATGAATTGCTTCCAACATGTTCTAATGAAAATGTCTTAATTGAACTAGAAAAATAAAACATAGAACAATTTTCGATTTAAAGCTTTCGTGACTGCAGGGATTCATCTTCTTGGTTCTTTCGGTAAAGTCACATAGAAGGGAAATAATAAAATAATAAAAATAAAACATAATAAAATTGTATTATATTATGTTTTATTTTTATTATTTTATTATCTCCCTTCTACGTGACTTTACCGAAAGAACCAAGAAGATAGAACAATTGTTAAGTTAAACAAGTAAAGTTATAATAAAATAAAATAATTCCAATAATAAGTAAAAAGGACTTTTCAAATCGCAAAAAATCGCAGCCTTTGTGATTTACCAATCGCAGTGTTTCAAGTTGCGATTTCAATTTAAATCGATTCATCGTTCAGCCCTAACACACACACAGACAGAGACACGCGCGCGGTCCACACCCATCCACCCACACGCCCCGCTCCCCTCTGCCCCGACAACACCAACCGAGGGTGTGCGATGCTTCCTTGACAATGTCGCTTCCTCTGGGCGACACGAACAGACGGGCGGTGGCTCACGGAGCTTGCCGAGGGGAAGGCTGACGTGTGAATCGCGGACACGCGCACGCACGCAACCGCAGACCGGCGTGCGCTGTCCCTCCACTGCTGGATGAATGCCCTGGCCGTGGTGTTGGATGTGGTTGGGGAGGAGGGTGGGAAGTGACAACACCGTGCGTTCCTGCCGCCGTAGCGATCAGACCCGCTCAGAGACAGCGGCGAATCGGTGGAGGGGGGGGGTGTGACCGCCCCGGGCCCCGCGTTTTGGGGGNTGGGCGTGCGCGCTTCGACGTCACGGCTCTCAGTAGCAGCTGCATCGCCACCACATTTGAACGGTTTGTGTGGGGCATGGGTCTTACTTCCAGCGCGTCTTGTAATAATCGGGACAACGTGGTGAATGTGTAGTGCAGTGATTCACAGACGCTAGTAGGAGGTGCTCTCTTTCATTCCGGCCTTCACAGCCTTAGGGGATAACCACACACCGGCTCGGGACAACCACCTGAGGACGACCGCTTGTGTTGCGATCGAAACGTCGTGAGCATTATTTTATTATGTTTCATTTTATTATTTTATTACTTCCCTTCTACGTGACTTTACCGAAATAACCAAGAAGCTTGAAGAGGGTTAAGATCACGACGACGACGCCGACGGCACCCGAGTTCCACTCCAGCTCGCAGCAGCCCCATGCGAGTCGGAGCTCGTCCTTTTATCCTCCCCGGCTAGGCCAGGCTCCGCCCACGGCCCCGCACCCCTCTGGATCCCTCCAGATGGCTCCGTGCCTTGCCCACATGTCCATTGTTTACCATCTCCCCGCGGCACGCGCTCCAGTGACTCGTTCCACGTCCCACGTCACTACATGTGTCCCTCCTGCCACGATGATTTGGTTGGGTTGGAACAGGGTTAGGAGGGTAACGTTATGATATTTATTAACGCGACAATATAAAAAAAACCTAAGAGTATGAATCCTTGCAGTCACGAAAGCTTAAAATCTAGAATTAATACCCTCTACAGGGAGGAATTTCACCTATCTGTTAGAGTTTTTAACAGACGAGACAAGAAGTCACAGCTTCTCGAGATGCTGGCCTTAAATCTAGCTGTGACGGTCCCACCTGATGACGGAGACTTGTGTTGCCTCCGAAACGTCGTGCTTTATTGTTTTATTTCATTTCTATGATTACTTTTATTAATTTTAAATTTTACCTACGTGACTTTACCGAAAGAAAAAAAAACCTAAGAGTATGAATCCTTGCAGTCACAGAAGCTTCAAATCTAGAAATATCAAGTGCTGATTCTGCCCGATGCAAATCATACACTTATGTCACGCGGCGGTGTACAATGCATTGCCGTGTCTGCGCTTAGCTTAAACATCGGAGAGAGTGAGCGAGAGTACGGGCGGTGAGCGAGCCAGAGGGCGAACGACAGAGTGATGGAGCGTGTGAGTGAATCTGTGAGATAGTAAAGTGAGTAAGTTAGAGAGTGGGCTGCGTGGATGAGTGAGGCGTCGATAGCTACGGGTTGGATTTGGACGAATGAGTGGTTGAGTAAAAAGCGAGTTCGTGGGTCCTTGACCTCGGATCAAAGTCAGGAATTGAACTCGGCTTCGCAGGCAAATAACCGCGCCACCACTCATCCAGTTGATATAAGACAAAGATCCCCCTTATAGCCTCAACAGACTGTTGGGGCAAGTGCTGTTAGCGAGTAGCACCTGTGAAGGCCGGCACGGCACACGAGCTGGCTAACACCACGGCCAGGACCGCTTCAGATAATCGTCACCGGTGTTGTGCCGTGAGCGGGATTCGAACCCGGCGAGCCAGGTTCGTAGCGCAGCGCGCTAACCCTGCACCACCGCTCCCCGCAGCAACACACACACTCACGTATACACCACAGACGCGTCCGCACTCTACTGACGGCTGCTCTGTGCTTCCAGTGTTCAGAGGCCTGCTTAAGGCGCGGTTCCGGCTGGAGCACGCATACCACACACACGTTGGTGATGTGCACGTCTTCTTCGAACGCTGGGGAGCCGGAAAGGCCCCTCTCTGTACCAGCGTGGACGGCACCCTCGTGGTGTTCACCTTCTGAAGCGCTCGCTCGTCACCGTGGCGTGCGCGATGACCACCACCACCACCACGCGACTTTTCTTTTGTATTGTGCGCGGTGCTTTAAGCGCCACAGCGCGTGGATTTATAACGATTTGTTTTATTTTTGTGTTGCTGGTGACTTTGTGTATTTCATATTGAAATCGCCTCCAGTGCTTTTGCTGCTGGCGGCAATAAAAGTTGTTTAAAAGTCAAAGTCTACTGCACGCTGTACACGGAGAGCCGCATACATTCACAGGGACACAATCGTATCCCTCGTTCTTGTCGGGTGTAATCGATCATTTCGGTGCCTCGCTGTCTCGCTCGCTGCGTCAATGTTTTAGTAATGAACCATCCGGGGACTGCTCTCTGCAGGGGTTTGGAGCTTTCATTTTCAAATCAGACGCTATTGGCCATATGCCGACCGTTGATGTGGATCAATGGCCATTTGCTATTCCATTATTTTATGATGGATAAAAACAATGTTTTATGTATGGACGCACGCACGCGTGTGTGTGTGTGTTCCTATATATAGTGGGGAGCGGTAGTGTAGCGGTTAGCGCGCTGCGCTATGAACCCGGCGACACGGGTTCGATTCCCGCTCACGGCGACCAACACCGGTGACGATTATCTGAACCGGTCCCGGGCCTCCCCTAGTTCGACTCAGCCTCAAATTAATACCTTGTGTGATGTGTACACATAGGCATTTGGAGACAAAGGCGGCCGGGCGTGGTGCTGGCCACAAACAGCACTTGCTCCAGCAATCTGTTAAGGCTATACGGGGCATCTTTGTCCTTGTATCACCATACAGAGAGTATGGTGGTTAATGCTGCCGCGCTGCGTTACGAACCTGGCGACCCGAGTTCGATTCCCGCTCACGGCCAGTAACTGGCGATTATTCGAACCGGTCCTGCGCCTCCCTGATGCCTGATTCGACCTAAACAAGAGGAATTTCTCATTTACTTGATACAGCGAGTGTGCTGTGACGGTTCCACCTGAAGACGGAGGCATGTGTTGCCTCCGAAACGTCGTGATTTTTATTTTATTTTATTTTACTTTTATTAATTTGAATTTTTTACCTACGTGACTTTACCGAAAAAACCTAAGAATATAAACAAGAGGAGCTGGTGCGATGTGTAAACATCGCCACTGGGGAGACAAAGGCGGCCAAGTGCAGCGTGGACCAACCCACTCGCGCGTGTATATATATGGTGCGTTCCGTACGCAGTCATAAACACAAGGCTGTGATGTACCGAATACGGAACCCTTAGACTCTGTAATGCACATTAAAGCTGGAGTGTAATAATATTACACGTGTAACATTATTACACGGTGCACGTGTGACACGTTGCGAAAGGTTCGTGGTTCGAACCTATCAGCTGCCCTGATTAATACTCCGTCACAACACACAATGCAAAAACTCGATAGAAGTGCAATGTTTAGGGAAGGTAAACAAATGACTTAATCAGCTGCCCTGATTACACATTTTTTCTGGCCTGGACTTTTGCAGCTGTTTTAGACTAATTTCAGGGTGCTGATTCCAAATCTGATCTCAGATTTGCTCTATCACATCTCATTTTATGCTATCCCCATTTTAATTGATTTTACCCGAAATTAACTCTGTCACTTACGATTGCAAGTTGTTGCGAGTCAGTGACTGCTTTAGTGTTAAAATATGGTGCTGCATTTTTAGGATAGTGTGTTTATAATATCATTTTATGTAGATATCCACATTTATTTAATATTTTTCTTCTGCAGTTTTTATTGAAAATGCAATATTTGATATCTCAAAAACCTGATGTGATAGACACAAACTGACGTCAGATTTGGAATCAGCACCCTCCAAAATTACCTTAAAACCGTTGGAATACCTTATGCCAGAAAAAGTGTGTTGACCAGTGTTATTACTAGCAACCGTAAATGCAAAAAATACAAGGACGTTAAAGATCTCCCGTGCACGTCATTCGCAAAGAGTGACTCCATGTCAAGTCCAGTCCAAGCTCTCTCACTCGCTCTCTCTTTGGTGTCGCGTCGCTAACGTGTAGCTCAGCCGGCCTTTCTTGCGCCTACTCGACGAGGTATTCTCACTTGAATTTATGCAGCATCGCGCCTAACATCGCCTGCCCGTGGGGTAATTCCCTAGTCGCTGAATTTGTTTAATCTATATCTGTGCAGTGTAAAAAAAACAAAAATGTGTTAGATTTATATATATAGTAGTGTCGTCGTCTTTCGTGCAAATTGCATCGCTCGCGATCCGCCAGGGAACCGCAGACACGGGCCGGAATGCAACAGCAGGCGGTGAACCAACGCTACCAACAATTGCCCGAGTTCTGCGGTCCTCCACATATACACACACGAACACGTTGCCTGGTATACAGGAGGTCGTGAGTTCGAGCCCATCCTTACCTTACCCCTGTTGTATAATTGGAGTTTGTGTGTCTGCTCTCGTCATCATCATCGTCACGGTGGCTAGGAGATGTTAACTACTTCGCCTGGTATACAGGAGGTCGTGGGTTCGATCCCGACCCTGACGCCTGCTGTAATTTGGAGTTCGTGTGTCTGCTCTGTCATCATCACCATCGTCACGGTGGCGATATGTTAACTACCTCGCCTGGTATACAGGAGGTCGTGGGTTCGATCCCGACCCTGACGGCTGTATATTTGGAGTTTGCGTGTCTCTCCCCGTGGTCTCGTGTTTTTTTTTNCCGGATCCTCCGTCCACTGTAAGCCAGTTCGTTGAGCTCTCATCTGCGATTGGCAACTTTTTGTATAGCTCGGTATGGCTTTACTTGGTGAAATGTTTTCGTGAGTTTTAATGAAGAGGCCATCATATTTGCAGGACAGCTGTCTGGCACGAAGTCGGTGTCACGCGACTCGTTGCGAACTTTGAGAAGAACACCGAGAGGACGCCCCCCCCCTCCCGCGTGTCATCCTGAGAGTTGGCCGCTCGCAACGCAGTGGGAATATTATAATTGGGTGCAGGATGTGAGCCAACAGCAGAGAAAGGAACGTTTCACAAGGATCGCCTCGTCAGCCGCAATGGTTACGCAAGTACTGTGTAGCCATACTTACGTAATATTTATATATGTGTGTGTGTGCATGGTATCTGTGTCTGGGTGTAGTGGGAGCGGTGGTGTAGCGGTTAGCGCGCTGCGCTACGAACCCAGCACCCGGTTCGATTCCCGCTGACGGCCATCAACACCCCAGTGACGATTATCTGACCCGGTCCTGTGCCTCCTCTAGGTCGACTCAGCCACAAATGAAAACCTGGTGCGGTGCCTAAAAACATCGGCACTAGGGAGACAAAGGCGGCCGGCGTGGTGTTGGCCACCCACCCGCCGTGCCGGCCTTCGTAGGTGCTCGCTAACAGCACTTGCCCCAACAGTCTGTTACAGGCTACACGGGGGATCTTTGTCTTGTTTGTGTGGGTAAGACGTTAGCGTGCCGCGTTTACGAATCCCGGCGACCCGAGTTCGTCTCACCGGTCCTGGGTCTCTCCTAGGTTGACTCGGCCGCAAACTAGTACCTGCTGCGGTGTGTATTCAACATCGCCACGAGGGAGACAAAGGCGGCCGGGCGTGATCCTGGCCACCCACACCTCGTGTGCCCTGCGGCCTTCATAGGGCGCTTGCTACTCGATCCCCAGCGGGTCAGTGCGCCGCATTGGCAACTCTCAAATCCTGGGTTCGAAACCAGCTACTGGAGCACCGCTGTCTGTGAATTTACATTGATTCTTGAGCGGAACGAGTCGCTGTTGGTGTGAGCCAGGCCACTGCATCGTCTCTGTGTGTGTATGTATGTGCGTGTGTGTGCGTATGTGTGTGTGCGTGTGTGTGTATGCGTGTGTGTGCGTGTGTGTATGCGTGTGTGCGTGTGTGTATGCGTGTATGGTGCGTGTGTGTGTGCGTGTGTGTGTGTGTGTGTGTATGCGTGTGTGTGTGTATGCGTGTGTGTGTATGCGTGTGTGTGTGTATGCGTGTGTGTGTGTATGTGTGTATGTGTGTGTGTGTGCGTGTGTGTGTGCGTGTGTGTGTGTATGCGTNCGTGTGTGTGCGTGTNTGTATGCGTGTATGCGTGTGTGTGTGTGTATGCGTGCGTGTGTGTGTATGCGTGCGTGTGTGTGTGTGTGTATGCATGCGTGTATGCGTGTGTGTGTGTGTGTGCGTGTGTGTGTGTGTGTGTGCGTGTGTGTGTGTGTGTGTGCGTGTGTGTGTGTGCGTGTGTGTATGCGTGTGCGTGTGTGTATGCGTGTGTGTGTGTGCGTGTGTGTCTGTGTATGCGTGCGTGTGTGTGTATGCGTCTGTGTGTGTGTGTGTGTNCGTGCTGTGCGTGCGTGTGTATGCGTGCGTGTGTGTGTATGCGTGTGTGTGCGTGTATGCGTGTGTGTGTGTGCGCGTGTGTGTGTGCGTGTGTGTGTGTATGCGTCTGTGTGTATGCGTGTGTGTGTGCGCGTGTGTGTGTGCGTGTGTGTGTGCGTGTGTGTGTGCGAACTTCTTTCGCACCGTGCTAATCGGTTGGCTACGTCCCGTCTCCCGAGTGGCGATGTGTTTTCTTGTTTACGTCACTGCGGGGAGAGCGAACCGTCGGCCGAGATCTCGGATCGCGGCGACCTCCTCCACCCCCACGCCGCGTCCTCTCGCCCCGCGGTGTTCGTGCGCAGGGCACGAAGACCACAGAGACAGAGTCGTCCATGGGGGGGGGGGGGGTCCGGGGCAAAACCCCACTGTGTACCTCCCCCCCCCNTTGGCCTTCAAACTAAACTGGAAGCATTACGTCTGACACGTGATGTGAAGTGGGCCCCTCCTCCCCTCCTCCCCCAAAGCGCGGGGCCCGGGGCAGTAGCGACTGAGTGACAGAGAGAGTAGAGAGAGAGAGTGAGAGAGTGATGGAGCGGGTGAGTGAGAGAGACAGTGTCTGAGTGAGAGAGTGAGAGAGTGATGGAGCGGCCGAGAGGGTGAGTGATGGAGCGGGTGAGTGAGAGAGTGAGAGATAGAGAGTGAGTGAGTGCGATAGAGAGCGAGTGAGTGAGAGAGAGTGTGTCTCAGTGAGAGAGTAAGAGAGTGATGGAGCGGGTGAGTGAGTGAGTGCGATAGAGAGCGCGACAGAGTGAGAGTGAGTGAGAGAGTGGGTGAGTGGGTGAGTGAGAGCGATGAAGCGGGTGAGTGAGAGAGTGAGTGAGTGCGACAGAGTGAGAGTGAGTGAGAGAGAGCGTGAGTGAGTGAGTGATAGAGCAGGTGAGTGAGTGAGTGAGAGAATGCGACAGAGAGCGGGTGAGTGAGAGAGACAGTGTCTGAGTGAGAGAGTGATGGAGCGGGTGAGTGAGAGAGTGAATGAGAGATAGAGAGTGAGTGAGTGCGATAGGAGCGAGTGAGTGAGAGAGAGTGTGTCTCAGTGAGAGTCAGAGAGTGATGGAGCGGCTGAGTGAGAGAGTGAGCGAGAGAGTGCGACAGAGTGAGAGTGAGTGAGAGAGAGTGAGTGAGAGAGTGAGTGAGTGAGTGAGAGAGTGAGAGAGTGAGTGAGTGAGTGAGAGAGTGAGTGAGTGAGAGAGTGAGAGAGTGAGTGAGAGAGTGAGTGAGTGAGTGAGAGAGTGAGTGAGTGAGTGAGAGAGTGAGTGAGTGAGTGCGACAGAGTGAGAGAGTGAGAGAGTGAGTGAGTGAGTGAGAGTGAGTGAGAGAGTGCGACAGAGTGANAGTGAGTGAGAGAGTGAGTGAGAGAGTGAGTGAGTGAGTGAGAGAGTGAGTGAGTGAGTGAGAGGAGTGAGTGAGTGAGAGAGTGAGTGAGTGAGAGTGAGCGAGTGAGTGAGTGAGTGAGAGTGAGAGTGAGTCAGTGAGTGAGTGAGTGAGTGAGAGAGTGAGTGAGTGAGTGCGACAGAGTGAGAGTGAGTGAGTGAGAGTGAGTGAGAGAGTGAGTGAGTGAGAGAGTGAGTGAGAGAGTGAGTGAGTGCGACAGAGTGAGAGTGAGTGAGAGAGTGAGTGAGAGAGAGTGAGTNAGTGAGTGAGAGAGTGAGAGAGTGAGTGAGAGAGTGAGAGAGAGTGAGTGAGAGTGAGTGAGTGAGTGAGAGANAGAGTGAGTGAGTGANAGTGAGTGAGTGANAGANTGAGAGAGATTGAGAGANTGANAGANTGAGAGTGAGANTGAGAGGCTGAGTGAGAGTGCAGAGANAGTGAGTTAATGAGANTGGGATAGAGAGTGAGAGTGAGATGAGTGAGAGAGCTGAGTGAGTGAGAGAGCTCTGAGTGAGTGAGTGAGTGAGTGAGTGAGAGAGAGTGAGTGCGACAGAGTGAGAGTGAGTGAGAGAGAGAGAGCGAGTCTTCCCGCTGGGGTTCACGCGGTGGGCGCAGGGCTCACTGCCAGGGGCGCGCGGTTGAGCCGGCCGTCACGTGGACTTCTCTGAAGAGGGGCGGTTGTCCGAAACGTCGAGTGCAAACGAACCCGCTGTGGCTGTGCCGCACGTGGCCTGTAGTAACCCAGCATGGCGGAGACAGCAGCGGGGAGGGGGTTGGAGGGTCACAGGAACGTTTGTGAACAACTCATTTTCTAACTATACTAAAACTAAACTATTTTTTTATTTAACAGGTAAGGCCCTGAGCTATGTAGCTATTTTTCAGAAGCGATTTGGCTGGCACAAATGAGAGCTCAACGAACTGGCTTATCGGACATTTATAGCAGCCAAANCATCTGCTTGTTTGTGGAGGGGAAAAAACGGAGGACCCGGAGAAAAATCCACGCGACCACGGAGAGAGAGACGCAAACTCCAAAATACAGCAGGGTCNGGGATCGAACCCACGCCCTCCTGTNTACCAGGCGAGGTAGTTAACATCTCCTAGCCACCGTGATGATGATGATGAGAGAGAGAAACGCAAACTCCAAATAGACAGCAGCAGGCGTCAGGTCGGATCGAACCCACGACCTCCTGTATACCAGGCGAGGTAGTTAACATCTCTAGACACCGTGATGAGAGAGAGACACGCAAACTCCAAATATACAGCAGGCGTCAGTCAGGATCGAACCCACGACCTCCTGTATACCAGGCGAGGTAGTGAACATCTCATAGCCACCGTAATGATGAAAGAGAGAGACACGCAAACTCCAATTATAAATATACAGCAGCAGGCGTCAGAGTCGGGATCGAACCCACGACCTCCTGTATACCGCGAGGTAGTGAACATCTCCTAGCCACCGTGTCGCCCCTCTTCTGACGCCACGCGCCGCGTCTCTTGCTCCAGCCCGAGAGACGCTCGGGCCAAATCATTCGGTGGAGACATTCTCAGTCCCGGATGATGGGTCCCGGCGCTGAGCGACCTACTTGCTGTACTGCGTCGCTTATCGTGCCGTGTGCGAGCGATCGCTGGCGGTGAGCTCAGTGGGTTGTTAGCGAACGCAGCTGCTTCTCCCGCTAATTGGGCAATCTTCGCCCCACAAAGCACGAAATTAATTAATTTATGTATCGAACTGTGAGAGCGAGCGAGAGAGAGAGCGAGTCTGTTTTGTGTGTGACTGCGTGTCTGTGTGTGTTATGTGTGCGGCTGTCGTGTGGCTGTGTGTTCTGTATGGAGCTTTCTGTGTGTCTGTTGATGTGTTCTGTGTTTGGGTGTCTGTGCGTCTGTGCGCCTCGCTAACAGCACTTGCCCAACAGTCTGTTAAGGCTATAAGGGGGATTTTGTATTTGTGTATGTGTCGATTCCTGGTCACAGCCAACCCGGTAACGATTATCTGAACCGGTTCTGGGCCTCCCCTAGGTCGACTCAATCTAAAAACGAGTACCTGGTGCCGTGTGTGAACATCACCACTAGGGAGACAAAGGCGGCCGGGCGTGGTGCCGGACTCACCCCCTGGTGTCGGCCTTCATCGGTGCGACTCGCTAGCAGCATTTGCCCCCACAGCCTGTTAAAGGCTACACGGGGAATTTTGTCTTTGTCTGCGCGTCTGGAGGCCTTGTCTACGATCCAGCCTGGGAGGGAGGAGGAGGCAGGAGGAGGAGGAGGAGGGAGGAGGAGGNAGGAGGAGGGAGCTGGAGAAGGGAGGAGGAGGGAGGGAGGAGGNAGGAGGAGGAGGCAGGAGCAGGGAGAAGGGGGAGCAGGAGGAGGAAGAGGAGGAAGAGGAGCTGGAGAAGGAAGGAGGAGGGAGGAGGAGGAGGAGGAGGAGGAGGGAGGAGGGAGGAAGGAGGAGGAGNGAGGAGGGAGGAGGGAGGAGGAGGGAGCAGGGGAGAAGAGGGAGAGCAGGAGGAGGGAGGAGGGGAGGCGGGAGGAGGAGGGAGGAGGAGGGAGCNGGAGAAGGGGGGAGGAGGGAGGAGGAGTAGGAGGAGGGAGGTGGAGAGTGTAAGAGGNAGCAGGAGGGAAGAGGAGGAGGTAGCAGAGGAGGGAGCAGGAGGGAGCAGAAGGGAGGAGGGAGGAGGAGAGAAGGGAAGAGGAGGTAGCTGGAGGGAGGGAGCGTGGAGAGTGGTGGTGGGGGGGGGCGGGATTAGGGAGGTGGTCCGCGTCGATGGAAAGGTCACTCCGCAGCGCGCGTAAGCCACGCTCCCCGGGGAACCCCTCTAAAATAACTAAACTCGCGTCGCTCTCACAATGAACATGGGACCCGCACAAAGCGCGCGCGTGATCGAGCGCGCGTGTGCGTGCGCGTGCGTGAGCGTGCGTTCGCGTGCGCGCGCGTGGGGAGCGGTGGGTGCAGTGGTTAGCGCGTCGCGCTGCAGCCTCCGACGACCCGAGTTGGATTCCCGCTCACGGCACAACGTCGGTGACGAATATCTGAACCGGTCGTGGGACACCCCCTAGGTCGACTCAGCCTTAAGTATTTGAGTATCCTGGTGTGGTGGGAGACAAAGGCGGCCCGGCGTGGAAATGGCCACCCACCCCCCTCGTGTACCGTGGCGGCCTTCATAGGTGCTCGCTAACAGTACTTGCCCAACAGTCTGTTAAGGCTATACGGGGATCTTTGTCTTTGAGCGTGCGTGAGTGAGGGTGCTGCGTGTTGAATCTGCATAGCCAATTTGTAATTTGCGGGCGAATGGATAGAGGGGTGGTACCAAGGCTGTAATTACCTCTCCCCGAGTGATTGCTCGAGCAAGGGGAGACACTCGCCGAGGTTAATTGGAGTCTCTCCCGCACATGGCAGGCATCTCACACAGGGCGGACGAGGTGGGAGCTTCTTCATCGTAAATACAGGGAGAGGCGCGCTCGCGATAGCGAAGTTTCGTGCCGCCAAACTCACGATGGGATCTCTCGCCCCCAGCACGCACGTGGTCCAGACTCATCACCCCCCACCGCGTCTCCCCCCCCCACCGCGTCTCCCCCCGACACCACAAACCATCTCCCGTTGGCTCCCAATCCAACCCTCGGATCGATTTCACGATCGTCCCTGCCTGCCTCTCCCCTCTCATCTTACCCCGCTCCCCTCCACGCACTCTCCTACCTCTCCCTCCCCTCTCATCTCACTCTACTCCCCTCCACACACTCTCCTGCCTCTCCCCTTTCATCTCACTCCCCTCCACACACTCTCCTGCCTCTCCCCTTTCATCTCACTCTACTCCCCTCCACACAATCTCCTGCCTCTCCCCTCTCATCTCACTCTACTCCCCTCCACGCACTCTCCTGCCTCTCCCCTCTCATCTCACTCTACTCCCCTCCACGCACTCTCCTGCCTCTCACCCCTCTCATCTCACTCTACTCCCCTCCACGCACTCTCCTACCTCTCCCTCTCATCTCACTCTACTCCCTCCACGCACTCTCCCCTCTCATCTCACTACTCCCCTCCACACACTCTCCTGCCTCTCCCTCTCATCTCACTCTACTCCCCTCCACGCACTCTCCTGCCTCTCACCCCTCTCATCTCACTCTGCTCTCCCTCCACGCACTCTCCTACCTCTCCCCTCTCGTCTCACTCTACTCCCCTCCACGCACTCTCCTACCTCCCCCTCTCATCTCACTCTGCTCTCCCTCCACGCACTCTCCTACTCTCATCTCACTCTACTCCCCTCCACGCACTCTCCTGCCTCTCCCCTCTCATCTCACTCTACTCCACCTCCACGCACTCCCCTACCTCTCCATCTCATCTCACTCTACTCCCCTCCACGCACTCTCCTACCCTCCCTCTCATCTCACTCTCTCCCCTCGCGCACTCTCCTGCCTCTCCCCTCTCATCTCACTCTACTCCCCTCCACGCACTCTCCCATCTCTCCCCTCTCATCTTACCCCGCTCCCCTCCACGCACTCTCCTACCCCTCCCTCTCATCTCACTCTACTCCCCACCACGCACTCTCCTACCTCTCATCTCACTCTGCTCCCCCTCCACACACACTCTCCGCTCCAGCAAATCAAACCTTTTCTGCTTTCGCGAACAGCACTTGCCCCAAAAACGTCTGTTGAGGCTCTACGGGGTGGTTCGACCTTTACCTTTAGATTGTTGCATTTTATTTTCCGCGACCGTGAGAGGCGTTCGGGGCAGCGGGAGGAGATTCTGAAACTCGCTCACTCACTCACCTGCTCGCTCACTCTCTCACCCATCATCTCGCTCTCCAACTCACTCAATTGTCCGCCCGCCGCCCGCCCGCCAGCCGCGCGCTCGCCGTATTTTTAGCACGCACGCCGCGAGATCACGGGCAATGAAGGATGATGTCGCGTGGACGAGACGGTAGCAAGACAATTAATCGTGGCCCCCCCCGAGGGAGATCGCCGCACGGCGCAACACGCGCGCAGAGGAACCCGGCGAGAGGTCGCGCGCCTTCGCTTGGGAGGTGGACTCCAGAGGTTTGGTGGACGACTCCGGAGGTTTGGTGGACGACAACTCCGGAGGAGGTGGCGGGCTACAGCCGGCCGCAAATTCTTACGCGTTTGAAAAAAAAATTTGGAGGGGGGGTGTTTTTGTTGTTGTAACAATGGGAGCTGACATTTGTCACCCTCCCCCTTCTCCCCCTCCCTTTACTGGACATCTGTGAAAAAATTTACCCGTAAAAACAAAGTTTTTCACTATAAATCCTTTATATGCGTGTCGGCTAGAGTCCTCTCGTCCTCTGGCTTGAGATGGCTGCCACCTATGGGTCAGATGATTGCCTGCCACCATTAAGCAATTGGTAATTAAATATTTAAAAAAATTCCTAAAAAGTGTAAAATTTTGGAGAAAAATTTTTCACGAAAATAAATTGTCACGCACAACGAGTCTGTGTGCAAAAAATGTCAGCTCGATTGGATCACGGGAAGTGGGTTAAAAAACGACCAAAAATGTGCACGGTCGTAAGCGCGCAAGCGTGCAAGCAAGTGAACTTAATATAAAGGATTTAAAAGAGCTTCATAGCTCGACGGGTTGCCTCCAGTTTACATCAATCTGATTCTGAGCCACGGTGCCTTGCTACCTCATCTCCTTTAGTCCTGCCCCCCCCAACCACCCCCCCCCCCCACCCATAATTGCTATGCTATTTAAATAAAAACAACAATTTTATAAACCTTGGCCACAATATCTGGACTTGTCTTCATATAACAATGCATAGATTTCTGTTTATGTGATTGTGGTTATGGTTGTACTTTATTAATCCCTAATCTCTGCCATTACATACAAAGAAACAAGAAAAGGTAAAAACGTAAAAACACAGCAATGTAATACAATACACTATTAGACATTATTGTAACAAATAAAAAAAAGTCCATCCCATGTGTTAGTGATTTTTAAAATATTTTAGGCAAAAAATGGCTGGAAATTCGTTTTCAAATTTAGATTTTTTTTTTCAAACACACACTCAAACACACACACAAACACACACACACTCAAACACACACTCAAACACACACTCAAACACACTTAAACACACACAAACACACACTCAAACACACACACAAACACACACTCAAACACACACACTCGCGTGGCGTAGCGTCGTGGTGTCGTGGTGGCGTTACGCAGCCGCCCCGTGATGATGCTCGCTGCTTCTCGGATGTGGTACTCTTTGATATACGTGACTTTAGCGACAGAACCAAGAAGATGATGGTGATGTCGATGGTGGTGATGTTGCGGATGTACCTGCATAATGAGGAAGTGGGAATGTCCACGTTGATGTTGATGATGCGGGATGGTGAAAAATGAACCCCATCACCCCCACCGTTGGATCTGCGGGTAATGTTTCATTCGTTCGATGCCAGCTCTGAGAATTTCAACAACAAGTGCGGGTTGACTGTCACGTCAACAGCGCGCTTGGGTTGGGCACCCCCTGTACCACCCTCCTCGCGACGCCCCTTGGCACCTCCGCGGCAGATGGCACATCAGATGGCGCATCAGCCAGCCACACTCGCGGAGGACGTGGTGGCAACTTCCTCCTCCACCTTTGTGGCTCTGTGGCCACATGTAGTTTGGGCCAAGGGGTTTCCCCTTAAGCTCCCCCCCCTCCCCAAAGACCTCACAGACATTCTGTGGAAATTTACAGCCTTAATCCTGGGGAGGGAGGGGGCAGATCGCATCGTCTTGTTCCCCCCCCCCGTGTTTTATTGTTTGATGGTTTTAAAGATACAAAAATCCCCGTATAGCCTGCACAGACTGTTGGGGGTAAATGCTGTTAGTGAGCACATGTGAAGGCACCACTCCCGGCCGCCTTTGTCTCCCCAGCGGCGATGTTTACACACCGCACCAGGTACTCGATCTAGGGGGGGGGGGGGGGCTCAGGACCGGTTCAGATAATGGTCACTGGTGTTGGCCGTAGAGTTGGAATCAAACTCTTGATCATTGGGTTCGTAGCGCAGCACCGTAACCGCTACATCACCGCTCCCCACAACACACACAAAAGCAAATATCCCCCGTGTAGCCTCCACAGACTTTTGGGGCAAGTGCTCCTAGCGAGCACTCACTTAAGGACGACACGGCACACACGAGGGGTGGTGTGGTCAACGCCACGTCAGGTACTCGTTTTTTAAAAGGCTGAGGCGACCTACGGGAGGCTTTGTACCTGTTCAAATATTTTTCCTGAGCAGAAATAGAACTCTGAGAGCACCGGCTTCGTAGCGAAGTGGGCTAACAACAACAACAACACTACCACTCCCCAAACAAGAAAAACAACATTCCCCGTAGATCAATATCAAGACTGTTGGGGCAAGTGCTGTTCACGAGGGACCTATGAAGGCTGCCACGGCACACGAGGTGGATGGGTGATGAGCACCACGCCCGGCCGCCTTTGTCTCCCTAGTGGCGATGTTTACACACCGCACCAGGTTTACTTATTTGAGGCCGAATCGACCTAGGGGAGGCCCAGGGCCGGTTCAGATAACGATAATCGTCGCTGGTGTTGGCAGTGAGCGCGAATCAAATTAGGGTCAGTAAATGTGTTACGTGTGTGGGAGGAGGGGAGGGGTGGCTAGCTGTGATACACGCGGCTCAGAAGGAGAGTGAACTTGGGTGGGACACAGAGACGCGTGGTGGTGTAGGGCCCACCCCAGCAGAGCCAACCCAGCAGGCCCATCCCAGCAGGGCCAACCCCAGCAGGGTCCATCCCCAGCAGGGCCCAACCCCAGCAGGGTCCATCCCAGCAGGGTCCAACCCCAGCAGGGTCCATCCCCAGCAGGGCCCAACCCCAGCAGGTCCAACCCAGCAGGGTCCAACCCAGCAGGCCCCAACCCAGCAGGGTCCAACCCAGCAGGGTCCAACCCAGCAGGGTCCAACCCAGCAGGGTCCATCCCAGCAGGGCCCAACCCCAGCAGGGTCCAACCCAGCAGGGTCCAACCCCAGCAGGGTCCAACCCCAGCAGGGCCCAACCCAGCAGGGTCCAACCCAGCAGGGTCCAACCCAGCAGGGTCCAACCCAGCAGGGTCCAACCCAGCAGGGTCCATCCCAGCAGGGCCCAACCCCAGCAGGGTCCAACCCAACAGGGTCCAACCCCAGCAGGGTACAACCCAGCAGGGCCCAACCCAGCAGGGTCCAACCCAGCAGGGTCCAACCCAGCAGGGTCCAACCCAGCAGGCCCCAACCCAGCAGGCCCCATCCCAGCAGGGCCAACCCCAGCAGGCCCCAACCCCAGCAGAGCCCATCCCAGCAGGGTCAAACCCCAGCAGGGTCAAACCCCAGCAGGGTCCAACCCCAGCAGGGTCCAACCCCAGCAGGGCCAACCCCAGCAGGCCCCAACCCAGCAGGCCCCAACCCCAGCAGAGCCCATCCCAGCAGGGTCAAACCCCAGCAGGCCCCAACCCCAGCAGAGCCCATCCAGCAGGGTCAAACCCCAGCAGGGTCAAACCCCAGCAGGGTCCAACCCCAGCAGGGTCCAACCCCAGCAGGGCCAACCCCAGCAGGCCCCAACCCCAGCAGAGCCCATCCCAGCAGGGTCAAACCCCAGCAGGGTCAAACCCCAGCAGGGTCAAACCCCAGCAGGGTCCAACCCAGCAGGGTCCAACCCCAGCAGGGCCAACCCCAGCAGGGCCCATCCCCAGCAGGGCCCAACCCCAGCAGGGCCCAACCCCAGCAGGGCCAACCCCAGCAGGGCCAACCCCAGCAGGGCCCAACCCAGCAGGGTCCAACCCAGCAGGACCCATCCCAGCAGAGCCAACCCAGTAGGGCCCACCTTTAGCGCCGACTTTTGCTGTGGGGGAATCGAGGGGGAGGGGTGGGGGTGGCCCTGCATCGGGCCACGCGTGGGGCCGGTGCAGGCCACGCGGACGCTGTCCCGCTCGGGGACGAGGGTCATCCCACTGCTGCTGCTGCCCGACAGTAATTGGCACCGCCAAGGCTCAGAGCTGAATCCTACACTCCACGTGGCAAATCCCCAGGGCGGACACGTGTGTGTGTGTGTGTGCTCGTGTACCTATCGCTATGTGTGTGTGTGTGCTCGTGTACCTATCGCTATGTGTGTGTGTGCTCGTGTACCTATCGCTATGTGTGTGTGTGTGCTCGTGTACCTATCGCTATGTGTGTGTGTGCTCGTGTACCTATCGCTATGTGTGTGTGTGTGTGCTCGTGTACCTATCGCTATGTGTGTGTGATATGCAAATTATTTTGTCAAGACGCTCTTCTCTCCTCCATCCCAGCATAAATAGTCGATCCAAGCCTGGAGCGTGCCATTCAGACTCTGTCTACTTGACGGACCTGTTCTCCACCTGAGGACGGCTGCTTGCGTTGTGGCCGAAACGTCGTGAGAATTATTTTATTATGTTTTATTTTTATTATTGTATTACTTCCCTTCTACGTGACTTTACCGAAAGAACCAAGAAGATGTGTGTGTGTGTGTGCTCGTGTACCTATAGCTATGTGTGTGTGCACGTGTGCGTGTGCGCGCGCGCAGTCAACATCGCCATCCCTTTGTGTGTGCCGCACCGGCCTTCGTACGTGCTACTCGCTAACAGCACTTGCCAACAGCACTTGCCAACAACACCGCCTGTCAAGGCGGTACGGGGCGAGAGTGGAGGCGGTCTTTGGGGGACGTCTTGCGCTCTGTGTGGACGCGTGGTTGACCCTTCGTGTACGAGCTGCCCCTGGCACAGCGAATTCCGTGAGATTTCCCGATGCGCGGTTGTCCACGGGGCTCAGCGGTTGGTTTGTCTCGAGCCAGAGTGAGCGGCAGACTCTGAAACCATCGACGATGACCTCTCTGCTGCTGGCCGTTGATGTCACCACCAAAGCCCTGGTCGCTGCGTTAGGCCATTGCTGCCTTCCTCCTGATAGAGCCATCTGACCTCTTAAGGTCAAACGCAGTCGGCAGGATCTGATCCGAGGTCTCCCCCTTGGCCACCACTCCACCGCCCGTCTCGGTCACCCTTCCTCCCACATCCTGCATCCTGTCCCGCCCATCACAACCTCCTCCGTTCCTGATTACATCCACATCACTTGCCACTCTCTAATATAAACGTCTGAGTTGCTCGCCCTATTCTCCTCCATCCTGCACACGTTTCCAATTGTCTGCAAATGTACGGTCACTTTTCCATGCACCACACATTGGTAAGACACACACACACAAGACAAAGATCCCCCGTATAGCCTGCAGACTGTTTAGGGCAAGTGCTGTTAGCGAGCACCTCTGTGTGCTTGCACCGATACCCGCCATTCGCCACTCATTGACGGTGTCGTCATCACGGCGCCTGTGCCAGGCTAGGTGCACTTTGAGGCCACGTGCAGTTGTCGAGGGCTCGCTGACAAGGAGGTCACGGGACAGACCCAGTAGGGGGCCGTGGTGCGGCTGACTGAGATGACTGGCAAATGCACCAGCTTGTACCCCCTCTCCCCATACTGTGGCAACTTGCTGCATTTTTCCACACGCACGCGCGCGCGCACGCAATCACTGGGTATAGAAGTTATATTCTTAGGTTTTTTCGGTAAAGTCACGTAGGTAAAAAATTAAAATGAATAAAAGTAAAATAAAAAATAAAATAAAAATCACGACGTTTCGGACGGTTCCACCTGAAGACGGAAGCTTGTGTTGCCTCCGAAACGTCGTGATTTTTATTTTATTTTTATTGTACTTTCATTACTTTAACATTTTTACCTACGTGACTTTACCGAAAAACGCTAAGAATATGAATCCTTGCAGTCACGAAAGCTTCAAATCTGGTATAGAAGTTGTTTCTTTTTTAAGACGACTTGGAGTACGAGACACAGGGAATGGAGGAGTTGTCAATGTTCGGATCGCCGTGCGTTTGTCCGCGGACGGAGCGTGACGACCAAACCCGGCGCGTTCGGAGTGAACTCGATGATGGTGGTGGTGGTGGGGGGGGGGTCACGGAATTCACGACCGCTAGGCCGCTGCACTTCTCGCAACAGACAACAACCACGCTGTGGAACAAAGACGGCCGTCTGGAACGCTCTTCCTTCCGATGCTGGGAAGCCCGCTGGAGGTGCTATGCACTTTGAAATCATCATCATCTCGATTGAAAGCTCGTTCCTTTCGAGCTGCTTTAGTTTGTTGTCCTTTCACAAGCACCTCTGATTCGCACGGTTGGCCGTGTACGGTGCGAAAGAAGTCCAACATGTATTCGTGATGGTGGTGATGTTGAGGAGGTTACCTGCATGATGAGGCGGTGGATGATGTTCACGTTAATGGTGGCGATGTTGATTATGCGGCCGTCTGGAACGCTCTTCCTTCCGATGCTGAGAAGCCCGCTGGAGCTACAACGCACTTTTAAATGATCTGGATTGAAATCCCATTTCTTTAGAGCTGCTTTTCGTGTTTAGTTTGTGCCCCCCCCCGCACCTTCGATTAGCACGGTGGGCTACGTAGAGTTGCGACAGAAGTTCGAGATACATCGATTGTAATGGGGGCACCTCCAGTGCCAGCTGTCCCTGTGCGGCAAGCATGCCTTTGGTTCCTTAGAACTCGCCTCTCCGCACGTTGATGCCATTTCCATAACATGCCAAGCCATTGCCTTTAAACGGCAATGGCAATTAACAAATACACAAACAATCGCAAGGCACCGATCGTCGCTGCCCTTTGGGCGATGAGCGTTCAAGATTCCCCAACAATGAAACTTATTCAGCGATTGAACAAAAACAAACACAACCCGATGAAACTGTTTTGCATAAAAACAATGAAGCAGCGGATTGTCCCGCTGCCTCCCGTGGACGGCTCAAGGCGAGTGGATTAAGCGCACGGCGGGGGATTACGCAGCGCGCGCGCGCACACAGACACACGCACACACACAGACGCACACACACACAGACACGCACATACACACACGCGCGCACACACACACGCGTGCGCACAGACACACACGCACGCGCACAGACACAGACACACACGCGCACAGACACACACACACGCACACACACAGACACACACGCGCACAGACACACGCGCGCGCACACAGACACACGCGCGCACGCACACACACACGTGCACACACACACATGTGCACACACACAGATACACACGCACGCACGCAGACGCACACACGCACGCGCACAGACACGCACGTGCGCACACAGACACACGCACAGACGCACACAGACACACACACGCACGCACGCACACACACACGTGCACACACACACGTGCACACACACGCGCACAGACGCACACACACACGCGCGCGCACAGACACACACGCGTGCGCACAGACGCACACACGCACACAAACGCACACACGCACGCACACAGACACACACACAGACGCACACACACACATAGACGCACACAGACGCACACACAGACGCGCACACGCCGCGCACGCCGAGCGAGCGAGCCACTTTAATCCCCGGCGCGGAGAGACCGCGAGATAGCGACGTCGCCTCCTCTCTCTGCAGGGAAATGTCAGCCGAGGGCTGGCCAAGTCGCATCTCGCCCTTGGAGGAGGAGGAGCAGAGATGGGTGGCAGTGTGTGTCCACTGACGATTATCTGAACCGGTCCTGGGCCTCCTCTAGGTCGACTCAGCCTCAAATGAGTACCTGGTGCGCTTGTGTAAACATCGCCACTGGGGAGACAAAGGCGGCCGGGCGTGGTGTTGGCCACCCCCACCCCCTCGTGTGCTGTGATGGCCTTCATAGGTGCTGCTCGCTAACAGCACTTGAGGCTATGCGCGTTGGACGCACGCGCTATTTGTGCTGCTAATTTGGCGGACGCACGCAAGTATACTGGATGTGGGGTGCCGAGTCGCCGGCGCAGACACAGCCCCGGCCAAAATGAAGCCGTGCACGTGATTACAGTGTGTGTGTGTCTGTGTACACGGTAGGGTGGTTTACATGAAGCGGACCACAAGTCACAGCGGTTACAAAGGTGGATCACTGAGCTCTCGCCACTAGTTACCATTCTTATACCATAACTGGCCATTTGTAGATGTAGCATTGACCGACGATGGCTTAATATCAACATCGTCATCATCATCAGCCACGGGCAATCCACTGCTGGATGAAGGCCTCTGCAAGCCGACGCCGTCACCTCTCGCGATCCTGCGGTGCAAATGATCCATCCGGCACCTGCAGCGCACAGGCCGGTTTCATCGCTCCATCTCCAGTCGGACGCGTTCCATGCCTCGGCCGTCGCTCCGTTGTTGTTCTTCGCGGTCCCGCTGTCGATCACCAATCTTCCAGACGCGTTTCTTGCGCGAGGCCAATCGTTTGAACCGTATGTTTTGATCGACGTGGTTTTACAATGTGGCAGTAAAAAAAAAACGTAAGTACGTTTAAGTGTTCGACGTTTTATTGCTGCGTTTGAAAGGTTTGATTCGTACCAAATGTGCGTGTGTTTTTTTCGTCTCGCTTGGCCCACATCAGAATGCGCTAACTGCTGCGCCTACCGCTCGATTACCCCATCAGTCCCATCGATCCCTGGGCGCCGTGGTGGCTAGGAGATGTTAACTACCTCGCCTGGTATACAAGAAGTTGTGTATTTGATGCCGACCCTGACGCCTGCTGTATATTTGGAGATGTTAAATACTTCGCCTGGTATACAGGAGGTCGTGGGTTCGTGCCGACCCTGACGCCAGCTGTATATTTGGAGTTTGCGTCTCTCTCTCATCATCATCACGGTGGCTAGGAGATGTTAAATACTTCGCCTGGTATACAGGAGGTCGGGTGTTCGATCACGACACTGACGCCTGCTGCTGTATATTTGGAGTTTGCGTGTCTCTCTCTCATCATCATCACGGTGGCTAGGAGATCTTAACTACCTCGCCTGGTATACAGGAGGTCGGGTGTTCGATCCTGACACTGACGCATGCTGCTGTATATTTGGAGTTTGCGCGTCTCTCTCTCATCATCATCATCACGGTGGCTAGGAGATGTAAACTACCTCGCCTGGTATATAGGAGGTCGTGGGTTCGATCACGACCCTGACGCCTGCTGCTGTATATTTTGACTTTGCGTGTCTCTTCCCCGTGGTCGCGTGGATTTTCCTCGGCGCCCTCCGGTTTTTCATCCACATTGAGAATCAACATCACGTGTTTAGAGCATTTGGCTGCTGTACATTTCCACGTGACCGCAAGGCATTCGTTGAGCTATCACTTGTGGCCAAATCGCTTCTGGGGGGGGGGGGGGGAAAGAAGAGATATGGAGTACCCGATAAAAAAATTTCACCAGGCCTGACCTGATGAAATAAAATAAAAATATATCGTTAAATTTCGATTTAAAGCTTTCGTGACTGCAGGGATTCATCTTCTTGTTCTTTCGGTAAAGTCACGTAGAAGGGAAATAATAAAATAATAAAAATAAAACATAATGAATAATTCTCACGACGTTTCGGCCACAACGCAAGCAGCCGTCCTCAGGTGAAGAACAGGTCTGTCGGGAAGACAGCGTCAGACGCTGTCTTCCGACATATTTTTTTTCCATTCTACGTGACTTTACCGAAAGAACCAAGAAGAGGAATTTCGTTAATTCGCTAATAATGTCACGCGCCTCCCGGTACCCAACGAGTAAGCTCCGTGCTGCTATAAACGACGCGAACAGCAGATGTCACTGTGGGGCTAAACCTCGTGTGGTCACACCCGCGTGCAAAAGGGCCGTCCATAAATGACGTCACGCACCTAGAGGGGTGGGGGGAGGTCAGACATTTGTGACGATGTGTGACGAGGGGAGGGGGGGAGTTTGAGAAATGTGACGTCACGTAAAAATGCGCAACTTTAAATCAATATGGAATTGTTATAACAACACAAATGTTTATAACGACACTCCTACAACATCAGAGTGCATTAAATACGCACTACAATGACGATGGTTTAAAGCGATTTGCAGCATGTTTTACTTTCAAAATGGAAATATGGTTTTGGGGGGTGGGGGCAGAGCTTTGTGACGTCATATTTGAGTGGGCGTCTGACTTTTTGTGACGCCGTGTGACGAGGGGGAGGGGGGTCAAAAATCGTCCAAAATCGCGTGACGTCATTTATGGACGGCCCCAAATTCGTCACCCGCTAGCTCTCACCCTCCCTCCCCATCAGCCCCTCCCTCCCCACCCAGCCCTCCCTTCACGACGGACGGACGGACGGACACAATAATCCCATGTGGGCTGGTGGAACCAGGTGGTTCCTACCAGTACATATTCTGATTCTGACAAAGCCTGCCTGGATGAGCGACCAGCGTACGTAACAGTTGGCCGACAGGCTGCAGCGCGAGCGGCAACCTCCATCGTTGTACTGCACTTCTGTGTCCTCCACGCACACCCCTTGTGCCTTCCCCATCCGGCAGTGGCGTCGACACACCGAACGGGGGGGGGGGCAAATCGTGCCCCCCCTTACCCCCCCCCCTTCCCCTAGCAGGCTTTAGCTCGACATCATGAATCGCAAATCCTCATTGTTTGGCGTTTAATTCACAAGCGTGTCCCCTTGCCAAGCCCGACTCAGCCACGAATATCAACGGCAAAAAGCGTCGTTCATATTTGATGTTGCGATCTCGAGACTTTGTGTTCGTTTATGTGGGGGGTTGGTGGGTGGGGTTGTGTGTGTGTGTTTGTTGTATGTGTTTAAATTAATGCTTCAATCCGTGGATGGGTGAGGACCATGTGGGGTCGTTTGCCATACTTCACCACGCTGGCCATTGCGGGTTGGTGGATGGATGGGTTGGTTAGTGGGTGGATGGATGGGTTGGTTAGTGGGTACGTGCGTGGGTGGGTGGGTGGATTGGTGGGTGGGTCGATGACTTGGGTGCGTGCCTGCGTGCGTGTGTGCGTGGGTGGGTGGGTGAGTTAGACCCAGGATCGGATCCTGGTTTAACCACAGCTTGGCGACTCAAACCTGGGCTTGAACCCAGCGGTGCCGGCTCAGCATCTCTGACTCCTGGACCACCCGGAAACTTTGAGTGGCAAACACCAAAAATATCTATAAACGGCTGCTTTGCGAGCCCTTGTTTATCTGCTGAATAGAAAAGTGCTAATTTGCACATTCATATTCTAATTAGATTTGCTATGTTCACAACAGAGGGGCTTGTAATTATTTGTGTTTAGGAATGATTAGGATTAAATGCAAAGTTTATTTAAATAAATGTCATTCCTCATGCCCCAACCATTATTATTCATGCGCGGATTGTGGATTCGGAATCTGTTATGCATAATGCATTACGCTATCAACATCCAAGCAATGGGATTATGTTGTGGATATTACTCTAATAACCATTATCATCGCCACCACCACCACCCACACCACCCCACCCCACACCCCACCCCACCACACCCCACCACCACCACCCCACCACCCACCACCCCACCCCCACCACCCCACCCCCACCACCCCCCCACCACCACCCCCACCACCCCCACCACCCCCACCACCCACCCCAGTGAACACCCACGTGACACAGTGAACACCCAGTGACGTTCACGTCCTCGCTATCCAAGGAACCCACGTCGTGGATGCCAGTAGCGGCCACATCCATGGATGTACAAGCCTCACAACGCGCCACCGCTACCTGAAATATGTCTTGGCCGTACACGTGAAGAACACTGCTCTGGGTGTTGTGCTCCTTCCCGAAAAACAATGGTCGAGATTAACATTCACGTTGGTGGAGCGGTGGCGCGGCGGTTAGCGCACTGCGCGACTGGCTGACGTCAATGATGTCTGACCGCTCTCCCCCTCACCCTCTCTTCCTTCATCGACCCGCACTGACCAGAGCGGTGAAGTATGGTCAAACAATCTCCGTGACTGACGTGGCGTGGGAGGAGGCCTTGGTCCAGCCATGGAGAGACACAAGAGCTGTACATTGAACATCACTAGACTCAGGCTGCGAGTACGAATACCGGTCTGGGTTGGTTCTGGCTCAGCCAATTATCTTTGCAGGGTCGTGAAAACGGGTACCACACTCTGGAAGTTAAGCGGCTGTTGCATATGGAGAGCATCTGTCCTGCCGTAATAATGGAGAATTTCTACCACTAGCTCAGGGACGGAAGATAATTGCTGTTCCGTGCTCATTTGAGTGGGAAATCACCGTGCATTATTGAGCGTCGGCATTAAATATTGAATTTTCTCAGCTTTGTTCGTCTGTGAGTCTGTCAGTCAAAGCTCTCGAGCGATGCGCGTTGTGCGGACAGGCGGAGGCTCATTCGGATTCTGACCAGAAGGGAATAAACGACCTGACTGTATTGATTGTGAGCTATATTTGACCCATGACCTGTGACCTTTGACCTACATCATAACACTTTTTTCATGCTATCCACTGTTTAGAAATTTTCGAAGCATCTCTCTGCAATATATTTTTTGAGCTTAGAATTGGAAATTGTTTTCAAAAAAATACAGAGTAGATAAGCAGACAATATTAAATGTTCCCTGCAAATAGCTGTCGCTGCAACACCGACAAATTTCACGACAGTTTCTTACAAAACCTATGGGCCACGCAGCCTTTAGCGAGTGTATCATTTCATCAGCATTGATTCCAGGACGAGCCAAACTCTGCGTCGGTTTCGACACTCAGTGGCTCATCAGCAGATTCAGGCTTGATTTGATCAACTCTTTCTAGATTTGAAGTTTTCGTGACTGCAAGGATTCATATTCTTTGGTTATTTCGGTAAAGTCACGTAGGTGAAAAAAATTAAATAAAAATTAAGAGAAAAAATATCTATTTATTTATTATTTTTTGATTATTTTTATTTTTAAATCCTTTATATTAAGTTCACTTGCTTGCTTGCTTACGACCGTGCAAATCTTTCGGTCGTTTTTACCCACTTCCCGTGATCCAATCGAGCTGAATTTTGCACACAGACTCGTTGTGCGTGACAATTTATTTTCGTGAAATTTTTTTNCCAAAATGTTCCACTTTTTAGGAATTTTTTTCATATTTAATTTAAAACACCAATGTGATAAAATGAAACTCTTACTCAATAAAAACAGAAATGAATAATAAAATAAAACCGATGCCACGCATATAAAGGATTTATAGTGAAAAACTTTGTTTTTACGGGTTAGTTTTTACTTCCTCCACTCGCCCTCCACTCCTTCCCGTCCCTCTCCTACTCATTCGTGATGCCTCGAAGTGCCCCTCTATCGCTGCCACTCGTGTACTCGATACGTTGTAGCACTCCCTCTGTGTCAACTGCGTCATTCCCTTCCGCGTCACCGTATTGTAAGCTGTCATAGAGCGCCTCGTGAGTGAAGGCGCGCTCTGTATACAAATATAAATGATTATTATTACTATTAAATCACCGAATTGCATTAGGGCCGTCCATAAATGAGGTCACGCACCTGGGGGGGGGGTGTCAGACATTTGTGACGATGTGTGACGAGGGGGGGGGGGTTTGAGAAATGTGACGTCACATCAAAATGCGCAACTTTAAATGAATATAGACAACACGTTCTACTTAATTAAATTGACTTTTAAATAAATGTTTTCTCCTACAACATCAGAGTGCAGCGCCACATTAAATACGCGCTACAATGACAAAGTTTAAAGCGATTTGAAGCATGTTTTATTTTTTTCGGGGGTGGGCAGAGCTTTTTGACGTCATATTTGAGGGGTGGGGGGTCTGACTTTTGTGACGCCGTGTGACGAAGAGGGGGGGGGTCAAAAATCGTACAAAATCGCGTGACGTCATTTATGGACGGCCCACTCGCTGCACGCGACTCCGAGAATCAACAGCCTCTGTTGCTTCGACTGCCACGTGACGACCGCCATTAAGGTGTGTGACCGGATCTACGTCAGATGCCGGGCGCGGTGTCTGTGACGTCGCCTCGGTCACTGCTTGCCCACGTCGCCTGCCAACCGAAACCCAACCGCGCTTCGTAACTCACGGACGCGATTCGGTGGGATTGAGTGAGTGAGACAAATGTTCGTGTGACGGTTGCGTTCTGTGTTCAGGTGCGGTCATCATCGGTGATCGGCTGCGAAAATCATCTTGCTACACTTGAGAACCCAGTTTCATCACACTTAGGTCTATGCGACTCTATAGGTCTCTATGTTAATCTATGGGTCTCTGTCTGAGTCTATGGGTCTCTGTGTGAGTCTATCGTTCTCTGAGTGAGTCTACTGGTCTCTGTGTGAGTCTATGGGTCTCTGTCTGAGTCAATGGGTCTCTCTGTGTGTCTCTTCTGTCTGAGTCTATGGGTCTCTGTGTGATCTATGGGTCTCTGTCTGAGTCAATGGGTCTCTGTGTGAATCTACGGGTCTCTGTCTGAGTCTATGGGTCTCTGTGTGAATCTATGGGTCTCTGTCTGAGTCAATGGTCTCTGTGTGATCTAGGGTCTCTGTCTGACTCTATGGGTCTCTGTGTGAATCTAGGGTTCTGTCTGAGTCTATGGGTCTCTGTCTGAGTCTATGGGTCTCTGTGTGCGTCTATCGGTCTCTGTGTGAGTCTACGGTCTCTGTGTGAGTCTATGGTCTCTGTGTGAGTCTACGGTCTCTGTCTGAGTCTATGGGCCTCTATGTGAATCTATGGGTCTCTGTGTGAGTCTACGGGTCTCTGTCTGAGTCTATGGTCTCTGTGTGAGTCTATGGGTCTCTGTGTGAGTCTATGGGTCTCTGTGTGAGTCTACGGGTCTCTGTGTGAGTCATCTTTGACGGGGCTGAGACCATCAACTCAGTACACCTGGCAATTCGGTTCAATCGCTGGTGGGCGACTGAAATCCCAGACACGTGACCCAGGCTCCCAGCAGTGGCGGCTCAGTGTCAGTGAGCCTGGCCATTGTGAGCCACAAACACCTCCCCTCGCCCCTCTCGCCCCCTCTCGCCCCCCCCCTCGCCCCCCCCTCGCCCCCCCCTCGCCCCCCCTCGCCCCCCCTCGCCCCCCGCCCCCCCTCGCCGCCCCCCTCGCCGCCCCCCTCGGCAATGCGGGGCCCGGAGACGGCACGCGCCTCCCTCCCTGCACGTGCATCGCCCGTCACCATGGCAACTGCCTCTCTCCATCTCATTTCTCCGCGTTGCCCGGCAACCACTGCCTATAGGCACGCTTAGCGTAAAGGGACGTGGACAGGGTGGGGGGAGGGGAGGGGGTGATTTTGGTGGTGGTGGTCGGAGTTGGTGGTGGTTGCAGTGGTGCTGGTGGTTGCAGTGATGATGGTGATGTTGACGGTGCTGATAATGGTGCCGGTGGTGTTGATGGTGGTCGCAACGGTGGTGGTGGAGATGTTGATGTTGACAGGGATGAGAGCGGCAGTGATTATAATGGATACGACGTTGGATTCGGTAATTGCGGTGGTGTTCGCAGCGGTTGTGTTGGTGGTGGTGTTAGCGCCACGCTGCGCTACGTTCCCCGGCGACCCGAGTTTGATTCCCGCTCGCGGCCAAGACCAGTGACGATTATCTGAACCGGTGCTGGGCTTCCCCCAAGGTAGCCTCAAATAAGTAGCTGGTTTGGTGTGCAAACATCGCCACTTAGGGGAGCCAAAGTCGGTGGCGCGTGGTGCTGGCCACCCACCCCTCGTGTGCCGTGCCGGCCTTCATAGGCGCTACTCGCTAACAGCACTTGCCCCAACAGTTTGTTAAGGCTACACGGGGATCTTTGTCCTGGTGGTGATATTGAAGGCAATGTTGGTGGTGGTTGGTGGTTGTACTGACAGTGGTGATGGTGGTGGCTTTGAAGGCATTGTTAGTGGTGGTGTTGAGAGTGGTGATGGTGGTGGCTTTAAGGCAATGTTAGTGTGGTGGTGTTGAGAGTGGTGATGGTGGTGGCTTTGAAGCAATGTTAGTGGTGGTGTTGAGAGTGGTGATGGTGTGGCTTTGAAGGCAATGTTAGTGGTGGTGTTGAGAGTGGTAATGGTGGTGGCTTTGAAGGCAATGTTAGTGGTGGTGTTGAGAGTGATGATGGTGGTGGCTTTGAAGGCAATGTTAGTGGTGGTGTTGAGAGTGGTAATGGTGGTGGCTTTGAAGGCAATGTTAGTGGTGGTGGTGTTGAGAGTGGTAATGGTGGTAGCTTTGAAGGCAATGTTAGTGGTGGTGTTGAGAGTGGTGATGGTGGTGGCTTTGAAGCAATGCTGCTGGTGGTGACAGTAGTGATGGTGGTGGTGGCGTTGAAGAGGGTTGCTTGCACGGTCAATGTACGTGGAACCACTTGAATCGTGGGCGAGTGTGACGCTGACGACGATGTGAGCGTTGATGATTGACAGCAGCGCTGAGCACGAGGGAGACACGGAGAGAGAGAGAGGAGAGGAGAGATGGAGAGAGAGAGAGGAGAGATGCATGACACGAGAAAGACGGTGGTCGCTGGAGGAGAGACACCTGTAGGGACATGGAGAGAGAGACACCTGGGAGACGGAGAGAGATGGAGAGAGAGAGACACCTGTAGGGACATGGAGAGAGAGACACTTGGGAGATGGAGAGAGATCGAGAGAGAGAGAGATCTGTAGGGGGATGGAGAGAGACACTCGGGAGACGAAGAGAGATCGAGAGAGACACCTGCAGGGGGATGGAGAGAGACACTTGGGAGAAGGAGAGAAAGACACCTGCAGATACATGGAGAGAGAGACACTTGGGAGACGAAGAGATGGAGAGAGAGACACTTGGGAAACGAAGAAAGATCGAGAGAGAGAGACACCTGTAGGGGATGGAGAGAGACACTTTGTAAACGAAGAGAGATGGAGGGCGAGAGACACCTGCAGGAGGATGGAGAGAGACACTTGGGAGACGAAGAGATGGAGAGAGAGACACTTTGGAAACGAAGAGAGATGGAGGGCGAGAGACACCTGCAGGAGGATGGAGAGAGACACTTGGAGAAGGAGAGAAAGACACCTGCAGATACATGGAGAGAGAGACACTTGGGAGACGAAGAGATGGAGAGAGAGACACTTGGGAAACGAAGAGAGATCGAGAGAGAGAGACACCTGTAGGGGGATGGAGAGAGAGACACTTTGGAGACGAAAGAGTTCGAGAGAGAGAGACACCTGCAGGGAGATGGAGAGAGATGGAAAGAGAGACACCGGCAGGGAGAGAGAAAGACACTTGGAAGAAGGAGAGAAGACACCTGCAGATACATGGAGAGAGAGACACTTGGGAGACGAAGAGATGGAGAGAGAGACACTTTGGAAACGAAGAGAGATGGAGGGCGAGAGACACCTGCAGGAGGATGGAGAGAGACACTTGGGAGACGAAGAGATGGAGAGAGAGACACTTTGGAAACGAAGAGAGATGAGGCGAGAGACACCTGCAGGAGGATGGAGAGAGACACTTGGGAGACGAAGAGATGGAGAGAGAGACACTGGGAGACGAAGAGATGAGAGAGACACCTGCGGGGGAGGGAGAGAGACACTGGGGATGGAGAGAAGACACTTGGAGACGCATCGGTGAGAGAGACACTTGGGAGCAGAAGAGATTGAGAGAGAGACACCTGCAGGGGAATGGAGAGAGACACTTGGGACACCTGCAGGGAGATGGAAAGAGAGAGACCTGTAGGGACATGGAGAGAGACACTTGGGACACTGCAGGGAGAGAGACGCGTATTGCACCTGAAGGATGCATCCTACATGTAAGTGGCAGGAGAGAGAGTAAATGAGGGAGAGTATGAGAGGGAGAGAGAATAAATGAGAGTGGGGGGGGGGGTGAAGATCGCGAGAAGCATTAACCGATCCACCACACATGCACAAAGACAAAGATCCCCGTATAGCCTTAACAGACTGTTGGGCAAGTGTTGTTAGCGAGCACCTATGAAGGCCGGCAGGGTACACGAGGGGGTGGGTGGCCAGCACCACGCCCGGCCGCCTTTGTCTTCCTCGCGGTGATGTTTACACACCGCACCCGGCACTTATTTGGGGCTGAGTCGACTTAGGGGAGGCCCAAGACCGGTTCAGATAATCGTCATTGGTGTTGGTCGCGAGCGGGAATTGAACTCGGGTCAACCGAGTTCGTAGCGCAGCGCGCTAACCGCTCCACCACCGCTCCCCCACACCTCACACACACACAGAGCCGAGAGCAGTGTTTAGGGTCAGACTGCTCATAGCCAATTTCCGAGACGTACTTGTTTTTTTACCCCTGGCTGCATGCTTCATATTGAAATAAGTGAATGGGTGGTGGTGGTGATGATGGTGATGATGGTGGTGGTGATGCGTGCGTATTGATCATCACACCGCGCGCGGAGCGTAAATACATCCCGCGTGCGTGAGCGAGCGAGCGAGGAGCCGTGGCTCCGAGTCGACAATCCGTGACACGGCACCTCCCGGCGTGCTCTGCATCTCTCTCTCTCTCGTGCTCGCGTGGCCAGACACGCAGCACACAGCCCTGTGCGACGGCAAAGCGCACGCGAAACGCTCGTACGCATATATCACACGCGCGCGCACACGTGCACGCACCGGGACGCGCACGCACAGACAGGCGCGCACGCACAGACACGCGCGCGCACGCACAGACACACACGCGCGCACGCACAGACACACACGCGCGCACGCACAGACACACACGCGCGCACGCACAGACACGCGCGCGCACGCATAGATACGCGCGTGCACGCACAGACACACACGCACAGACACGCACGAACAGATACGCGCGTGCACGTACTGACACGCGCGCACAGATACGCGCGCGNACACAGACACACACGCGCACACGCACAGACACGCGCGCACGCACAGATACGCGCGTGCACGCACAGACACACGCACGCACAGAACGCGCACACGCACAGACGTGCACGCACAGAACGCGCACACGCACAGACACAAAGTGCACGCACAGACACGTGCACGCACTAACATGCGCGCACACGCACTGACACGCGCGTACACGCACTGACACACACGCGCACACGCACAGACACACACGCACAGACACACACGTGCACGCACAGACACGCGCACACGCACAGACACACACGCACAGACGCACGCGCACGCAATGGGCTTCGATAAAAAATAAATCAAAATTTACATTGAAGCTGGCGGCAGAAAATCGTGTCCGTCTCTCTCTCTCGCGGGGAACGGGTTGTGTTTCATTTATTATTTTGCTGGCCGCGCGCGGTCGAGCTTGAAAGAGCGAGCACCACTCCGAGCGCCCCGGGTTTGCGGAGACATCGGAGCGTTTCGGAACCGATTGCAATTTTTTTAAAATGTAAATAACAACAACAACGACGACGACAATAGGAGCAACAGAAATAATAACGACGAAATATTGCGGTGGAGATTATCTTTTTAAAACAGGAACGCATTCGTGTTGAATTGTGTAGAGAGAGAGAGCGAGAGAGAGAAAATAAAATCAACATTTCTTGTACTACTACTAGAGACACGCACGCACACACATTGCCGTTGTAAATTTGAATCGGGCGCACTGAATTCATTTCTTTCTGGGCTTCAGTCAACAACACAGCAACATCATCATCAGCATCATCATCAGCAGCAACGTCGGCGGTATCAAGCAGCACAGTTCGCGCGGGGAGAAATTCTCCGCTCGCTCGAAAGTGGACGCGTGGGGTAAAGCAGCGTGCGGGACGGGGGAGGAGAATGCAGCAGATCTTGGCGAAACTTGGCAAGTCGACGGAAGATCATCTCGTCGTGAGCTCCGCGCCGTCACAGAGGCGATGCATCAGGTAACGGGCAACAGGCGAAGCTTGACGCGCAGTCGTACGGCTGGCGCAGGCCAATATCTGTGATAGAGAAGAGGGTGGGGGAGGTTTGGTTGGGTCAGATCGCGTAAAAATAGAAATGCGTCGTTAAAACGCCGCCCGCGCCGCCAGACGCGGCCAATTAGTGAGGTTTGTCACGTGAACGGAACGTGGCAAATTCGTTGCTGCTTCAGAGCAACATTCACAGACGTCGTGGGTTCACTCTCCAGCAACGCAACGGGGCGTTGCTGTACCCGTAACGAATTGGCCACCGTTCTGTTGACGTGACGAATCTTACTAATTGGCTGTGTCGGGTGGTGGTGGGGTTTTAGCGGCGCATTTATATTTACGCGATCTCATCCCCAGTTATTTTGCTGTGCCTTTTTTTTTACACCTGATGAAGGAAGCTTGTGTTGCCTCCGAAACGTTGTGATTTAATTGATTTCTTTTCATTTATTATTATTTAAATTTGCCAAGTTTCGCCGAGATCTGCTGCATTCTCCCAACACCTCTATTGTGGAGGTTTTGTGAACGCAAGCAAGAGAGAGAGACAGAGGGACAGAGAGGACGTGTCGTGGGGCGTCACGGTGGCTAGGAGATGTTAGCTATACTCTTAGTTCTTTCGTAAAGTCACGTAGGTAAAAAATGAAATTTAAATTAATAAAAATTAAAATAAAAATAAAAATCACGACGTTTCGGAGGCAACACAAGTCTCCGTCATCAGATGGGCTGTCACAGCCAATTTGCTGCAAATCGTGATTTTTTTTTATTAATTTTAATTTCATTTTTTACCTACGTGACTTTACCGAAAGAACTAAGAGTATGAATCCTTGCAGTCACGAAAGCTTCAAATCTAGAATTAAGAGATGTTAACTACCTCGCCAGGTATACAGGAGGTTGTGGTTCGATTCCGACAATGACGCCTGCTGTATATTTGGATCTAACCCTGAAACAACAACATTTAGAGCTAACCCAGGCTCAGTTAACACGTCCTAGGGCTTTCGCGACCAATATTATCTGTACAAATAAAGTTTGTTGTGTTTCCTTCTGGCTAATCGCCTGCCGGTTGTAACCACCAGCGAAAACGTCGAATTGTAAATGCCGTGGCTTTAGTTTAACACGGAGGCTTTCGCGAGCGATATTATGCATAATAAAGTTTTTTTGGTAAGATCGCGTTATTTATAAATGTGTCGTAACCCTCCACCACCCGACACGGCCAAACAGCAAAAAATGTGTCACGTTTACAAAGGACAAATATATTCTTGGCTTTTTGGGTAAAGTCACGTAGAAGGGAAATAATAAATAATAAACACATAAAACAATAAAATTCTCACCACTTTTCCCTTCTACGTGACTTTAGCGAAAGAACCAAGGTTATGCATCACTGCAGTCACGAAAGCTTTAAATCAAAAGGACAAATAGTTCACTACTTTAGCCCACCGGTGTGTTGAAGAGTGAATCAACATCATTTGAAAATTTGAGTACGACGTTTCGCTGGTAAATACATCCAGCTTTATCGGGAGATTTGACAGAATGGTGAGGCTCTCCTCTTGCTCCCGGTTTGTTTGGCATTGTCGGGTGGTGGAGGGTTACGACACATATATAAATAACAATGTGGCTTCACTCTCCAACGCAGCGGTGTTGCTGAAGTGGTAACTTTATCAGCACGCTTTGTTTACTTTCACACGAACTTAATTGGCTGTGTCGGGTGGTGGCGGGTTTTGACGACACAATTATACGTACGCCATCTAACTGGAACAAAAAACTAAAAAACTGCTTTAAAACGAACCCAGACTTGCTGATTTACTCGATGAGTGAGCGGCGATTCTAAGACGTCACGGCAAAAAAGACCTCCCCGTCTCTCTCTCTCTTCGCCCATCCACACTGACCGCCGAGGTGAAGTATGGTCATATCGCCCGCCACGTGACCGTCACCCGCTGCGCAGTATGGAGACTCGGTCAAACAACCACAGATGTGCTTAGTGGCGATCTACTTTCCTTCACTCTGCACTCCCGTCGTGTTTTGTTGTTGTTGTTGTTTGTTGTTGTGGCTTTGTGACTCGCCCCTACCGGGCATCTGTGAGAAACTAAAAAGAGCTTCATAGCTCATCGGATTTCTCGAGGATAACTAAATATCACTATGATTCTGTTCTCCGGTATCATCATCATCATCATCCCTTTACTTTGGAAACTCCAGAAACAACGGCAGGGTACACGTGGGTGATCACTCATCCAGTAATAAATCATTGCCACCGATAGGAGCTATGAAGATATTTTTTCTCACAGATGTCCAGTAGGGACGAGTCACTAAGCCACAACAACAACAAACAACAACAAAAAACCACGATGGGAGTGCAGAGTAAAGGGAAGCAGATTGCCACTAAACACATCTGTGTTTATCTTCTTGGTTCGTTCGGTGAAGTCACGTAGCAAGGTTTGTCAACGGTAAACGAACCGTGCCAATGGGTTGCCAGTTCCCGCAAAACTGTGGCGTGTTGGAGAGTGGACGCACACGACGTTGACAATCCGAGGAGTTTGCCGGTGATCACAAATCACCGCTTGAAATCGAACCCTCGCAGAGGTCGCAAACGGGTTTTGATTCCTTACCCGTACCCGTACCCGGCCGCACCAGGGTCGCAAACGTCTACCCGTACCCGTACCCGGCCGGGTACGGGTAGCCGGGTATCGGTTAGGGTACGGGTATCGGGTACCGGTTGCGACCTCTGAACCCGAGTGACTTGGGGGGGGGGGGGGGTCATCGCACCTGCTCGAGTATGGCCTATTGCAGAGTTCCATCTCGATTTGAAGCTTTCGTGACGGCAGGAATCCATCCTCGCTGCTTCTCTCGGTGAAGTCACGTGGGTGGAATAAATAATGAATGAACACGACGTTTCGATCGCAACGATCGGAAGGCGATTGACGAGGGGTGGAGGCGCGGGGGGAAGTGTCGCGCTCGAGGGTGGCGTGGGCAACTCTTGAGCCGCGAGCGCGCGCAGGTGTGGGTGAATTAGTGTGTGTCTGTGTGTGTGTGTCTGTGTGTGTCTGTGTGTGTGTGAATTAGTGTGTGTGTGTCTGTGTGTGTGTCTGTGTGTGTGTGAATTAGTGTGTGTGTGTGTGTGTCTGTGTGTGTCTGTGTGTGTGTGTCTGTGTGTGTCTGTGTGTGTCTGTGTGTGTGTCTGTGTGTGTGTCTGTGTGTGTGTCTGTGTGTCGGTGTGTCTGTGTGTGTCTGTTTGTGTCTGTGTGTGTGTCTGTGTGTGTGTGAAAGTGTCTGTGTGTGTCTATGTGTGATAAGTGTGTCTGTGTCTGTCTGTGTAAATGAGTGTGTTTGTGTGTGTCTGTGTAAATGAGTGTGTCTGTGTGTGTGTGAGTGTATCTGTGTGTGTCTGTGTGTGTGTCTGAGTGTGTGTGTCTGTGTGTGTGTCTGTGTGTGTCTGTGTGTGTCTGTGTGTGTGTCTCTGTAGGGGACGGTGTGTGTGGTTAGGGCCTGCGTCGGTGAATGAATTTGACCGCGTATCTGAACGACCCTGTGCCTCTAGGTGACTGCCTCTGAGTACCTGTGGTGTGTAAATGACTGGGGAGACAAAGGCGGCCGGCGTGTGTTGGTCCGTGTGCGCCTTGTAGGTGCAACTCGCTACCACAGCATGCCCCGTCTGCGTGGCTGTACGGCGGGGAGGGGATCTTTGTCCTTTGTTGTCGTAAATATGCACCGAGCATCCAGAGGTTGATTCCCACCCACCGCCATCGCCAACACCCCACGCACATTACAGGAACCACCGATCCAAAGCAGTTGCTCTTCACAAAAGGTTATCGGGGCAATATTACATTTTCGTAAATTAACATCAACAACAAAAGTCGTCCGATACGTGAACAATGTTATATTGGAGCAAGATTGAACACGTAAAAATGCACTTTGAAACATAATTTGTTTCATAGCCGCAACTATTCTCTCTCTCTACTGCTTGACTGATTGAATCCACCACGATTGGTTGACGCATGGACTTCGCTCATTCATTCTTCCACTCACGTGGTGGACTCGTCATCTTATCCACACTGTGTTACACCACTACCATCACCACCACCACCACCACCATCACACTTTGTTACACCACCATAACCATCACACTTTGTTACACCACCACCACCACCACCACCACCATCACACTTTGTTACACCACCACCACACTTTGTTACACCACCATCACCACCATCACCATCACACTTTGTTACACCACCACCACCATCACCACCACCACCATCACACTTTGTTACACCACCATCACCATCACACTTTGTTACACCACCATCACCACCATCACCCACCATCACATTTTGTTACACCACCATCACCACCATCACCATCACACTTTGTTACACCACCATCACCACCATCACCATCACACTTTGTTACACCACCACCATCACCACCACCATCACACTTTGTTACACCACCACCACCATCACACTTTGTTACACCACCACCACCACCACCACCACACTACAGGTCACCACAACACTCACTCATTCTCTCACTCACCCACCCACTCATCCCCGCACCTCCGACGAGGACGGTTGGCTACGCACGGTGCGAAAGAAGTTCATCATAGTGCATCCATTCACTCACTCATTCACTCATCCACTCACTCACCCACTCACTCACTCACTCATCCACTCACTCACCCACTCACTCACCCACTCATCCACTCACTCATCTACTCATTCATCCACTCACTCATCCACTCACTCAACTCACTCACCCACTCACTCATCCACCCACTCATCCACTCACTCATTCACTCACCCACTCACTACTCACTCATCCACTCACTCACTCATCCACTCACTCACCCACCCACTCACATCACTCACCCACTCACTCACCCACTCACTCATTCTCACTAACCCATTCACTCATCCACTCACTCATCTACTCATTCACTCACATCCACTCACTCATTTCACTCACCCACTCACTCATCTACTCATTCACCCACTCACTCACCCACTCACTCACTCACTCATCTCACTCACCCACTCACTCACCACTCATTAATTCACTCACTCATCCACTCACTCATCCACTCACCCACTCATCCACTCACTCATTCACTCATTCATCCACCCACTCATCCACTCACTCATCACTCACTCATCCCATCCACTCACTCATCCACTCACTCACACCACTCACTCACCCACTCACTCACCCACTCACCCACCCACTCACACATCTACTCATTCATCCACTCACTCATTCACTCATCCACTCACTCACCCACTCACACATCTACTCATTCACCCACTCACTCACTCATCCACTCATTCATCCACCCACTCATCCACTCACTCACCCACTCACTCATCCACTCACCCACCTATTCACTGAATCATCCGCTCACTAACTCACTCACCCACCACCGCTTCGCACTCACCACACTTCACACCACAACACTCATCTGCTTCTTCCTATCGCACTGGGAATCTCCCCCGTCATCGTTCACAACCTCGCTCGTGCTGTTTGTCGCTGACCTTGGCGTTTTGGGGCCTTTTTTTGGTGGGCGGGGGGGGGGGCACCGTGCTCAGCAACTCTGTGTGGGGGTTGGGAGTGGGGGCGGGATGTCGACTACCTCGCCTGGTACACAGGAGGTCGTGGGTTCGATCCCGACCCTGGCGATGTCTGCTGTATAATTGGAGTTCGCGTGTCGCTCTTTCTCATCATCATGACGGTGGCGAGATGTTAACTACCTCGTGGTATACATGAAGTCGTGGATTAGATTCTGACCTTGACCCATGCTTTATATTTGGAACTCGCGGTCTCTCTTTCATCATCATCATCATCACGGTGGCTAGGAGATGTTAACTACCTCGCCTGGTATGCAGGAGGTCGTGGGTTCGATCCCGACCCTGACGTCTGTATAATTGGAGTCTGCGTGTCTCTCTCCCCGTAGTTATGCGTTTAGAGTATTTGTCCGCTATACATTTCCACACGATGATAAGCAACTTTGTTGAGCTATCATTCTATTCAGGTCGCTTCTGGTTTAAAAAAAAACCATCATCTACACAGCTCCGTTGGGCCTTAGACGGTAAAAGTCGAAACAAACTTTCTAGTTCAGAATGCAACACAACCAACACACGACGACCCGAGGGCGCGTCTGCGATCCGTCAAAAGTGTTGAGCGTCACCGCCCCGTCGCCTCGTCTCCAGTGCAGGCGACCCCCCGTCTGTCAGCGCGGTCGCTCGCAGCGTCTCTCGCTCCGTCTCACACTCCCACTCCGTCTCCCGCTCCGTCTCCCACCACTCCGTCTCCTACTCCGTCCCCACTCCCGCTTTGCCTCCCCCACTCCGTCTCCCACTCCATCTCCCACTCCGTCTCCCACTCCCGCTCCACTCCGTGTCCCCCTCCGTCTCCCCCCACTCCATCTCCCACTCCATCTCCCACTCCGTCTCCCCCACTCCGTCTCACCCCTCCATCTCCCACTCCGTCTCACCCCACTCCGTCTCCCACCCACTCCGTCTCCCACTCCCACTCCGTCTCCCACTCCGTCTCCACTCCGTGTCCCCTAAAAATAGACCGCGTGGCCCGGGACCAGTGGTGTAGGGGGCGGTGGGGTGGTGGGAGTGGGGGCAAGGGGCAGTTGGGGGAGGTGGTAGGGGGGGTGCAGGGGGCAGATGGGGCGGTGGGGGGGGTGCAGGGGCAGTTTGGGGGAGGGTAGGGCAAGGGCAGTTGGGGGGGTGGGACGGGGGGAACAGTTGGGGGGGGGCGTTCCATGCCAGCCCCCCCCCTGCCTCCTCTTCATCGCCTTCGGTTCGACGGTGAACTCCAGCAGGCGGCACGGGGATTTGTGGCCGCGGTTGGTGGGGGTTGGGTGGTGGAGGGGCGGTGGGGTGAGGGGTGGGGGGGGGTATACTGGACGTGGTGTGCCGGGCGCGGCTCGCATTGGGAAGGTCGCGAGTTCAAATCGTGGGTGTTGGGGGCGAGGGGGGGGAATAGCGAGTATGAAGGCCGGCATGTACACACACACTCACGGGTATTTCGTGATTTTTTTGTTTGTCTTTCTAATGTTTGTTTATTTGTTAGACATCAGCTTAACTGTGTATGCGACCAATACACTTTGATTGATTTATACACAACACATAGTCGCTTCTGCGGCCGTCTGGAACGCTCTTCCGATATGAGTAAGCCACTGAAGTGATGCATTGTAAATCATCTATATTGAAAACTCATTCTTTACAACTGCTTGCTGTTGTGTTTAGTTTGTTGTCCTCCCCCCGCACCTCCGATTAGCACGGTTGGCTACGTACGGTGCGAAAGAAGTTCAACGTACATGCATAGACTCGCCGCTGCCATAGGAATGTGGAATTTCCAGAAGCGGCTCTGCAGGGCTGTAAACGGGAGACGAGCATCAATTGCTCGATGCTTGCTTCAATTTGCCCTTCTCGCGATTTCTGTTCCCGTAAATGTACAGCCACGTTGGGATTTGGACTTCAGCGAAATTTTTTTTGTTTATTTTTCCAGCCCTTTAAACAAGCCGCTGAATTCCTCTTGATATGCAAATTATTTTGTCAAGGCGCACTTTAAATATACGCTCCAAGCGTGGTGTTGTTTCATTCAGACGCTGTCTCCCCGACAGACCTGGTCTTCACCTGAGGACGGCTGCTTGCGTTGTGGCCGAAACGTCGTGAGAACAATTTTATTATGTTGTATTTTTATTATTTTATTATTTCCATTCTACGTGACTTTACCGAAAGAACCAAGAAGATGAAGCCGCTGAAGAATGAGCCCTCTCCATGCTCCCCCCCATCCCCACCGCAATGCCCTGTCGGTCACAGGGGGTTGTTTGACCATACTTCACCACAATGGATATTCACGGCTGTTGGCTGTTTCCACACGTGGCTTCTCACACACACAGCCGACAACCCAATCATACCAATAATAATGATCATTTATAAGTTGTCTGATCATACTTCCGCGTGTAGGGTCAGTATGGTTTGGTGAACAGATAGGATCAGCCAGCACCGGTTCAGGTGTCACTCTCCACCGATGTGTAGCCGTGGCAGGGACTCAAACTCGAGTGGCCGGGTTTGTAGTGAAGTGCGCTCAGCGACGAACTTGTGTTTGAATATGGATTTCAGCCGCACGTGATGAGACGAGATTTCCAAGTGCAGATGGTCTCAGCCTGGTCACAAATGACTTTACACAGAGCCCGACAGACTCACAGAGAGACCCATAGACTCACACAGAGCCCACAGACTCACAGAGAGACCCATAGACTCACAGAGAGCCCCAGCTTCTCACGTAGAGACGCAGAGACTCACACAGAGACCCATAGACTTACACAGAGCCCGACAGACTCATAGAGAGACCCATAGACTTACACAGAGCCCCACAGACTCACATAGAGCCCCATAAACTCACACAGAGACTCATAGACTCACACAGAGACCCATAGACTCACACAGAGACCCACAGACTCACACAGAGACCCACAGACTCACAGAGAGACCCATAGTCTCACACAGACACCCAGCTTCTCACGTAGAGACGCAGAGACTCACACACAGACCCCTGCTGCGCACCAAGCACAACAGGGAGGTACATCAACGCTTCGAGACATTTTCTGAACAATAAACAAGGGGAGAAAACCCCAAAATCAGCGGGTGGCTTTCGATGCGTATTACACGTTTGTGTAATTCATCGCGGTCGTAATTCCTTCACGCGGAAAATATTTGGCGTGATGATTGTCGCTCTCATTAATTGCCTCGGCGTAAAATGTAAGAGATCCTTCATTATTGATGGATCTATCTATGTCGATGTATGTATTCATTTATTATTTGCTGTTAATATCCGCTGTTTGTCGATGGGAATCAGTTTGGCATTTATTGCCGCGGTGTGCGGGGAGGGGGGGGGGCAGTCTCTGTGTCCTTTGCATCGATTCGCGATCACAACAGACGGGCGCGTGTGAGCAGCTGGGAAAAGCACGGACGTGACGTCATAGTTTGTTGGGGGTCAATCCGAAAAGTCGTGTTGAGACTGAGTCGACCTAGGGGGGGGAGGCCCAGGACCGGTTCATATCATCGTCACCAGTGCCGGTGGCCGTGAGCGGGAATCGATCTCGGGTCAGCCGGGTTCATAGCGCAGCGCGCTAACCACTACACCACCGCTCCTCACATGCAGAAAAACAAAGACAACGATCCCCGTATAGCCTAACAGACTGTCGGGGCAAGTGCTGTTAGCGAGCGCCTACGAAGTCCGGCACAGCACACGAGGAGGTGGGTGGCCAACACCACTCCCGGCCGCCTTTGTCTCCCCAGTGGCGCTGTTTCCTACACACCGCACCAGGTACACATTTGAGGCCGAGTCGACTTAGGGGAGGTACAGGGTCGGTTCAGATAATCGTTGCTGGTGTTGGTCGTGAGCGGGAATCCAATTTGGGTCACCGGGGTCGTAGCGCAGCGCCCTAACCACTACACTACCGCTCCCCTACAGAGACACACACACAGACACACACACGACACACGCAGATACACTCATTCACACTCACACAGACACACACAGATACACTCATTCACACACACATACACAGACACACATTCACACACACAGACACACTCATTTACACAGACACACACAGACACACTTATTCACACATAGACACACACAGACACACTTATTCACACATAGACACACACAGACACTTTCACACACACAGACCTAGCGGAGGCCCACGACGGATCACCGTCACCGTCACCGGCCGTGAGCTTGGAATCGAACTCGGCTCGCTGGGGGGTTTCTCCGTAGCGCAGCGACTTCCCCAGCGCCCTGCGCGAGTCGCGACTCCCTCGAGCCGCCCTCGATGGCGCCCCGCGACGAACGTGCCCCTGGGTCGGTCGCGAACGGGGCGAGAGGCGACAGGCAGAGGTCGCAAACGGGTTTTGATTCCTTACCCGTACCCGTACCCGGCCGCACCAGGGTCGCAAATGGGTACCCGGCTACCCGGCCGGATACGGGTACCCGTTCCCTACCCGTACCCGTACCCTACCCGAAATGAGTGACAACGGTTACTCACCAGTGACTCACGGCCTACCCGTACCCACCAGGGTAGCCGGGTATCGGGTAGGGTACGGGTATCGGGTACCGGTTGCGACCTCTGGCGACAGGAGACACCTGGAGGATGGACGAGGAGGAGGAGGTGGGGTGGGGGGGAGAGCTTTGAGAAGACAACTTCAGAACCTTATTAGCGTCATCTCCCTCCCCACCCTCCCCATGCCTCTCTCTCTCTCTCCCATCCTTTATTGGATTCGGGGAGATAAGAGGAGCAGATTCGTGCTCGAGACCGCGGCTCGCGGGAGAGGGGAGGAGGGCCGACCGGGTCGTCACGGGGGGAGCGCATCGCTCCCCACCAGCCCCCCCCTCGACACCCCTCCCCTCGCCCCCCACAGCCCCCCCCCTCCCCCTCGACACCCCTCCCCTCGCCCCCCACCGCTCCTCCTGCTTGAAGACGCGCGCGGCTACTCGTCCGCAGGTTGACGAGCCCCGTGTGCTGCTAGCGCCAGATACATCCTCTTATCAGCTGTGTGCACGGATAAGAGAGGGTGGGGGGATGTGCGGGGGGTGTGTGTGGGTGTGTGTGTAGGGTGTGTGTGGGGTGTGTGTGGGGTGTGTGTGGGGTGGGTGTGTGTGTAGGGGGTGCGTGTGTGGTGTGTGTGTGGTGTGTGTGTGGGGTGTGTGTGTGGGGCGTGTGTGTGTGGGTATGTGTGGGGTGTGTGTGTGGTGTGTGTGTGGGGTGTGTGTGGGGAGTGGAAATGGCAGTAGAAAGCTTCACACCACCTGCGTCTGCACACTTGTGGCGCAGCCTGTCAAAGAACCCGCGCCGACACGAATGAGCGACCCCCGATGCTAATGTCGTGGATAAGTGCATTCTCATTTATTCCGGACACAGTGCACCATCCTTCACTGCGTACGCGGAGCACTTGTGCAGTTGTTTCTCCCAGAGGCAGTCAGTGCACGAACGGGATATTGTTTGTATCGTTGGTCGTTTTGTAGTCGGCTATTGGTTAAAGGCGCAGCCCTGCAATGACGGCTCGCTCGCACAACCGCCGGCGAAAGAAACATTCCACTCGGGCAGCGGCTCCCCACCTGGGGTGCCCTCCTGGGGGTGCGAGACGTGGGCAGATTTTTATTTTTGGACAAAGTAAATAATCGAAACACAAATTAAGCTACGACTCACTTAGTTTGATCAAACCCGGTGTATTTATGAACATTATTAATAAATAGGTGCTGGGCTGCATTAAAGGTTAAGAATCACGAAGTTGGTTAGAGGCCTTCCACGGCCGTTCCAAGTTACACTCAAAAGTCCACGAGACTTCATGCTGCTCACGCGACAGGCCACGTGGAGGTGTCGGTGTTACACCAGCCGGTTTCACAGAAAGAGCTTCACGGCTCATCGGATTTCTCCAGTATAAATACAAATCCTTTTTTTTCTTCTTCTTGGTTCTTTCGGTAAAGTCACGCAGAATGAAAATAATAAAATAATAAAAAAAAACATTTTTTGATTAAGTAAATTTTTTATTATTGTATTATTTCCATTCTACGTGATAATAAAATAAAACATTATTTTATTGTTTTATTTTTATTACTTTATTATTTCCATTCTACGTGACTTTACCGAAAGAACCAAGAAGATGAATCCCTGCAGTCACGAAAGCTTTAAATCGAAATACAAGTCCTTTATTCTGATTCTCCTGATCCACTAGCTCCGTGCCTTTCCCCATCCTCCTCCTCTTACTCCCCATTCTTTCTCCCCTTCTCTCTTCCCTCTATCATTGCTTTGCCCCCCACCACCCACTACACACTACATCCTTGATCTCTACCCCCCCCCTTCCCGTCGTTGCGCCCACGGGCCACAACGAGTTGCTCGGAGCAGAAACCGGTTCTCAAGAGCTGGCGGGGAAGAGCAGAACACGTGGTGGGGAGGGGGGGACACCCATTGCCAGAGGTGGGACAAAGTCATTGTTATGCAAGTCCAAGTCGAGTCTGAAGTCATCAAATTCATGACTCGAGTCTGACTCGAGTCCAAGTCACATGACTCGAGTCCACACCTCAGAGGTGGGACAAAGTCATTGTTATGCAAGTCCAAGTCGAGTCTGAAGTCATCAAATTCATGACTCGAGTCTGACTCGAGTCCAAGTCACATGACTCGAGTCCACACCTCAGAGGTGGGACAAAGTCATTGTTATGCAAGTCCAAGTCGAGTCTGAAGTCATCAAATTCATGACTCGAGTCTGACTCGAGTCCAAGTCACATGACTCGAGTCCACACCTCTGCCCATTGCCACACACAGACTCGCTGAGCGGCGTTGTGCCGCAAGCCATGCTAATGCGCGCCTGATGAAGCTAGTTGTAATTACTGGCGAAACGTCGTGCTGTAAATGCCGTGGCTTGGCTCTCCAACGCACAATTCGTAGTGGCTGTACTCGGGACGAATTGGCACGTTCTGTGTACGTGACAAATCTTACTAATTGGCTGTGTTTTGTGCTGGCGGGTTTAACGACACATTTATATATTTATGTGATCTCACCCCCCCAACCCTCCCTGTATTATGGATGATATTGGTCACGACAGCCCACGTGCTAAGACGTTCTGTTGACGCATCCCAAGTGAACCTTTGCTCGGCGGGAGGTCGCCCATGCTCCTCTGTTGCGCCCCACAGTCAAAAAAATAAAATAAAACCGGCTCCCTTTCCTCCAAAACACCTCTTGATGTCAGCTCGTT